>JAACNH010002714.1:0-36078 GCA_019447015.1 Hymenochirus boettgeri
TGATGAGCTCATTCATAAGATTTTAAATAAAAAAAGTAAGACACACCATCTAGTGGCTATGTCTTCACTATAAAGCATGCAAATGATAAATCTACTTTAAAGGGCATCTATAGTGAAAAAAACACATTGCCCCTTGCAAAGTTAAATTCATGTACTCTGTGCTGCCTTAATCCTATATCTGTCACTGACTCTGTTTAACCATGGTGTCAGATGTGTGTGCAGCACTCCCCCCCTTCCCCCTCCCCTCTTTACCCTCTTCATGTCTCAGCTCCGGCTAACCGACAAGCTTTTTATGTGCAGTAGGAGTTAAAAGTTCAACATCCTGAAAAACACACCCACAACAGTGGCCAATAAAACAAGCTGTCCTGGAACCGAAGAAGAGGGAGAACAGTACAGTTTACGGTCTCTCACTTTGTGACCCATCATCAATCAGTGAAAACTATTAAGAAGGGGGGTCAAGTGCAGCCTTAGATCTACACTCAAAGCTACCTCTCTCCCCCTGCTATGCTGTTATCTCTATTTTTATTACAAGGGGGGGGGGAGATCAGTCACAGGGATTTGATTGACAGTACAAGTAGGAGAACGGAATGCAATCACGTATTCTTCTAACTGGTGTATCTCAGGACAGAGGGGGAATCTGAAAAAAGTGAAGACACTCTAGGGGTTGTGGGAATTATAGAACACTTGGAAAGAAAGAAAAAAAGTTCATTTTCCCACTATAGATGCCCTTTAAGTTTTGATTACAAAAAACATTCAGTAATATTTCAGAGTTGTAACATTTTGCCTGTGTACTGTAGTAGACCAGTAGAAATGTTTCATCTGATGGTTGAGGCAAATAAGCCTCAGGCATTTTTGCACCCTATGAATAAGCCCATGTTTTTTATTAGCAAATAGGGTTTTAGCACTTTTATTTCAGCATACCCACAAGGCTTGGGGCTGAAAGGACAATATGAAGTAACATATTAAATATCCACTATTACACTGAATGCACAGATTTTGACAGATTCATATAAGTGACCTTTAAAGATTCTATTTTTTAAACATGTGTTTCCAAGTTAGTGTGTACTTAGTGAGATTTTTTCCACCATTTACTCACTTTTGAAAAGAGGTTCTGGGTGTGAAAACAAACTTAAAAAACACATAGTCCACCTGATCATTTCGACATCCCACACGCTGACTAATGCCTAATGACTAAAAGCCTATACTAAGGGGGATGCTCGAAATGCGTCAGGTGGACTATGCTGTTTTTAAAGTTTGTTTGAAATAAAAGCCGATGTTTTAAAGAAAAGCCGAGTGGCCCATGATTTTCTGACGAAGGAGTGAGGACCGGTATCCCTTGTGTTGTTGCTGCTTTTATCCAATATAGTGAACCTGTCTGGATAGGTTTCAAAATTTGGTATCATTTATCATCAATACTATTATTTTGACAGAAAATCTGATACGATATTGCAGTTTTTATTCAAAAACTGGAAATCTTGTTGAGGGATTCTGGGGCCAAAGTGAAAGTGAAAAAGCACATCTATATAGTTATAAACTTGTTATGGACCACCCTCCTGCCTAGATACTCTTAAATAGTGAGCACTGCACTAGAACAATGAATGTTTTGTAATATTCATGTCAATGATTTTTATAGATATTTAAATATTAAAGGGCATGTCCACCCCCAAAACTAAAATTTAACCCACCCAATTTGGCCCCATTGTGTGATGTAATAAATCCTTACTCTCTTGTAGTGCTTTCCCAAAGTCCAGAAAGTGAAGAGCAGGAGCCTGGCTCTGTGTAAAGGTCTCTCCTGTCCTGTCCCCTCCGAGGTTTGCAGACATGCCAGGGGAGCAGATCCCCCTCCTCTCCCACCATCGCTCTGGTTTTGATTCCTTCCTTAAAACCACTTTTCTGTAGTGAAGCCTTCCCCCTCCCAACCGCATTGCAATTTTGAAAATAAATCTCAGATTACTTACTTATGAGCCATCTTTCCAGTGCCATTCTCCATACCCGCAGCCGCCTCTGTGATTGGCTGCCTGCAGCCAATCACTGAAGCGGCTGCCGGTCTCGCTTCCTTCGCGGAAGTAACATTAATGGCCGAGGCCGCGGGAACGAAGGCTGGTAAGTAAGTGATCGGATATATTTTTTAAAAATGACAATGCGGTTGGGGCTGGGAGGGGGGAGGCTGCACTACAGAAAAATTTGGGTTTTAGGGTGGACATACCCTTTAAATAATCTGCTACTATAAGGGATTGTCTTAAAATAAATGAACCATGCACCAATGCAATACATAAGTCCCCATTATAAAGGATGTAACAGTGAAATACAAGGCAGGTCTATTCGCTGCTTTCCTTCTCCCTACATAGGAGGTGACAGTCAGTGGCTTAACTAGGAATCACTGGGACCCCTGCAAACTATGCTGGGGCTCCTTTCTACGCTTCATACAGTGGTTTTCTGGGAGGAGGCTATATCTGTCATAGGAAAAATAAAAAGACGGCCCCATTGCTCCTGCACCCCCCCCCTGTGGTTACTCACCCTGCTCCCCGGTGTAGTTGCTCCCCTGGTACAGAGTAACCAGTTGGAAATATTTACTATCAGTGAGATACAAAGAAGGTACTTCACGGCTTTCCTCCTCCCTACATTAGGAGGTGACAGTGTAACCTTTGAAAGATAAATTACTATCATTAAGATCAAGGCAGGTCCTTGACTGTTTTCCTTCTCCCTACATTAGGAGGTGACAGTGTAATCAGTTGGAGGATTGGTTACGATCAGTGAGATACAAGCCAGGTCCATTCACTGCTTTCCTTCTCTATACATTAGGAGTGACAGTGTACCAGTTGGAAGATTAGTTACTCTCAGTGACATACAAGGCAGGTCCATTCACTGCTTTCCCACTCTGAACATTAGGAGGTGACAGTGTAACCTTTTGGAAGATTGGAAGATTAGTTACTATCATGAGATACAAGGCGGTCCATTCACTACTTTTCTTCTCCCTACATTACAAGGTCACAATGTAACCAGTGCAGGATTAGTTACTTTTGTTTCTATTTCGATCCCTTGGCAGGTTCAGCCTTTACCAGTTGTTACATTTTTACCCCTCTGCTTTTTTGGCTGGCTGCCTGGATTAAGGAGATACAGTTATAATACGGTACATTTTCTCTCTGCTATTACTGCAGTAAACAATTCATGTTTTATTAAAATGGAGGATTTCAGACTTCCGCCCTATATACCCTGACACCCTAGGCCAGGGGTGCAAACACATTTGACCTCAAGGGCCTCATGTGCTGCACAATAGATTTATAGGCCTATATGATATACACCCACCAGACAGACACTCACACAGACAACTGACACCCATACAGTACCACAGTTATCACGCTGGTCATGCATGTATACACGCTCCCTCTCCCAGGTTAGCACAGTCAGCCTATATAGTCCAATAAATCTCCTTCTCCTATAGTTACTACACCGTAGGCTGGCTATCTGTGCAGCCAGGAGTACTGTGAAGTCCAGGACAGTTGTGAGTATTTGCACCGGATTTAAAGGATAAGTGCACTGTAAAATCAAGTTATGTTCATTTGAAGCTGCTGCTTTAAAAATACCGTTGCCATATTTTTTTTTACCTATGCCCCTCCAGAGCCTAGCTTTGGCCTTGGAAGTTCTGACATCTTGTTACTGTTTGCTTAATGTTAAGCCCCGCCCCTCTGAGATTTCCTCTGCTTTCTCCTTCATGAGTCTCAAACAGTAATGCTTGTTAGTTCCGTGCACACGCACGTGCAAGGAACTCACAGGCATTACTGTTTGAGGCTCAAGCAGAGAGTGCACGGAACTCACAGACATTACTGTTTGAGGCTCAAGCAGGAGAAAGCAAGGAAATATCAGAGGGGCGGAGCTTACATTCAGCAAACCAGTAACAAGATGTCAGCAACTTCCAAGGCACAAAGCTAGGCTCTGGAGGGGCATAGGCAAAAAAAATATGGCAACTGTATTTTTAAAGCTGCAGCTTTCAAATGAACATAACTTGATTTTACAGTGCACTTATCCTTTAAGCAAGTGCTGCTCCTGATTGTGATCGGGCCGCATGTTGGGCACCCACGGCCCTAGGCCACGGCCTCGTTGGCCTTGTATGAACTAGTTTGTGGTTTGGGTTGTGGGGAAGGTTTATACATTTTTGTTTGGGGGTGGGCGTACTATATTTTCTATTAACAATTGTTGGACTAGATAAATTAGTATGCTTTATATTTCATGTGTATGCTAACCTTACAGCTCTGTCAATAGATAACTTCATATACCACACGTTCTTTTCCATCAGTTCTATTTTTAATGGAGAGATAAGCTTAGAACAGATGGAAATTTCACAATAAGACCATGCGACCTGAGAAGAAGCACTGTAAAATTACTGACAAGAACAGAAAAGAACAAAACAGCTCAAATCATTAGAATAAACAGGAACATCACAACTAGAGATGGGATCCGGGTCGACACAAACCCGATCTGACACAACTCCTCGGTTCCGAAATCCGAATGATCCATCCAAATCTGGACGATTGTTCAGATTTTGGGACTTCAGATCGCATTTTCAATAATTTTAGAATGTCGGAGCTATTTTTGATAATTTTCGAAATAGCATCAAACATTCGAAATACGAAAATGGTCTCCGATAGTATTTTCGAGAATTTTGAACATTAAGGCTATTTTCAAAAATTATCAAAAATGGCTCTGTACATTCAAAATATCAAAGATTCCTTCCGGTTTCAGATTTTTGGATCTTTGGGATTTTCCGGAGATCCGGGAATCTGAAAACGGAATGAAACTAGTGAGTTTCAGCCATCTCTAATCACACTGTTCTCAATGAATGCTTTTTTTTTATTTTTTTTTTAAAACATTCCAATAATTATTAGTTTAATAACTAACTTATTGTACACCAACTTAGTTTATCAATTTACTTATTTTCTCTAATTTCAACAGCAAAAAAAAAAAACAATCTATAGGTTTACTGTTTTGATAAAATGTACATGCCATATGGAAGGAGTCAGAAGGCCAAACATTATCAGGTTCAATATCAGTCTGTGATCTGCAATCTATCTGGTACATTGCTGGGGCAATGCAGCTCTTAAAGCTGGGTACACACGATTAGATATTTCGGTCCGATCAACCGATAGTTCAGTGTATCGGTCGATTAGACCGAAATTATCGCATCTGAATGCTCCCATGTCCAACTGACCGTTCGTCTGAATCAACGATCGGACATGGTGGAAAACCTCGTCCGATCGGGCAGTCCTCTATGGACCGCACGGTCGGTCGCGGTAACTATCGGACGTGGCTGCTTTTGCTGCGACCGACAGTCCTTCTCCTGGCCGACCGGTCGAAAGTATTGAACGGTCGGTCGGAGAAAAATCGCTAGGTGTGTACCTAGATTTACGTCAAGATGCCTATTCATCAAAATGAATTGTATGAAAACAAGCAAAGATTGGGGAGAAACACAGTGAACAAGTCTGGTAATTTGGTTTATGGATGAAGTTGCAGTTCCTAGTAGGTGTTGACTCAATAGATCATGGAGTTACAGGATTGTCTGTTATACTGGCTCTGAGAAGAGTCAGGTTATGGAAGTAGCAGGTTCTAAAGCTAGGTACACACTGGACCAATCTGTGAAAGATGACAACTTTAACAGATGGGAGTACAGACAGTCAACTTCGTTCTCCCTATAGAAAGTATAAGGAGAATGTTCTTGCCTGCCCGTACTCCTTATGATCATGGTAGACTCCCAATTCTTAGTATAGGGGGCCGACCGCGAACAAGGGAAATTTACCATTTGTAAAGATCGATGCCCATGCGGACTGTTCGTCTGCATCAGAAACGATTGTTTCGCCCGTTTCAGATTCTCAATAAAAGGCCAATCCGATGGTACCGAAGCCCTTTAGGGAATTTGTGTACCCAGCTTAAGGTTGATTGCAGAGTGATAGTGGTTCAGATTTTCCAGGAGGTGGTCAAAGCAGGAGGCAGGATAGTTTTAGTAACCAGTATAAAAAACAGTGTAGGTTTAGGCCTAGGTGGACCTAGGGCTAGTTGTAAAATGTTTTTATATTGTTAAAAGAACATTCTACCTTTTATATAATCTTTCTTACAATGAAGTAGTCAAGGGGTTTATCAAAACGTTGCCCTGCTCTTAAAGCCATCTTTGTTACAAGCTTTGAATTTCAGTGTATGTGCTTGTAAAATTAAGGTTGGGTACACGCGAGGGGACTATTTGTCCCGACCGAGCATTCGCTACGAGCTAGTGCTTAGCCAGGACAAACGCTGACAGTTTGTGCAACTGATCGCACGGTTCAACTGCTGCACGATCAGCCGTCATTTACCGACATGTCCGATCGCCTGTTCATTCATGCTGGCTGCAGACAAAAGCAGCAACAATTTTTCGGCCCAAACGATACCGGAAATATCGGTCGATTGGGCTGAAAAATCTGCCCGTGTGTAGCGTGCGTAAGTAGACAGGAGTGAATAAGTGACTGGAGTGTTCACTCTAAGAAAGATTAATTTCTTTACTAGGGATGAACCGTAGTTTTAGCCTACTATTTTTTTGTTGAAACTACCAGTTTTTCTCATTAAATTTCATTGTTGTTAACTATTGATAAAACTTCAACACAAAACTTCTCAAGTATTGATCATTGAAAAACCTAATTTCGGCACAACATTGGGGCATCTGACCTTCAAATTTCTGCATAGAACATGCATCCCTATTCTTTTCAATTTGAAGCACAATCCAAACACCTTTTTACTCTTCCTGCTGTTTAGCACTAGAATGTCCGAACCCACCAGATTTTTTCTCTTACTAACAACCAGTTTCATGATGAATTACAATCCAGTTCTGCTGATTGGAGAGAATGTATAATGCCTTAGGCTGGGTCCACATGAGGGACTTTTTGTCCCGACCGAGCACCTCGGCCGGGACAAATGTCTGTCGGTCGCGAAAATTAGTCCACGGCCGAATCGATCAGAATTTACCGACACGTCGATCGTTCGTTTGGCCGATTTGGCCGAATGAACGATTGATGACGGTCGTGGCCGCCCACCCCACACCAATATTTCGGCTGATCGACCGAAAGTGCCGATAATCGTCGGTCGGCAGAAATATTGGCTGGTGTGTACCCACCAAAGGTTCCTTCATGCTGGGACCAAAAAACAGGCCGCCATTTTTTCTTCATAGGGAACAGATCTTTGCAATTATTTGCAGTGTCATACTTAAAAAGCACCGCAGGATGCATTTGTATCAATAATATATGGCTTTCCATTATAAAATAACTAAAGGAAATGCAAATGCACAGGGAAAGAAAACACACAAAATATCACTGTGTGTACTGTTTTCTATGCATTTGCATTCCCTAGTGTGAAAGTAACCAGTGTAAGTCTGTGCTGGAAAGATAAATGAACTTTATTGTGTGAAGAAAATTACTTCACAGGTTTTTGGCGACCGAACGTGTGGTCCATAGGGAACTTATGGTTTTCGATGCGACCAACCAACCACCCATTCGTCCGATTCAGGTGAACGAACAGTCGGCAATGATTGCGGGCCGTCGCAAAAGCATAAATTCTTTTGCCCTGACACTGAAATATCAGTTAACCTATACAGCGTTAGAAAGCAAAGTAATTTCTGTGGAAAAAAAGTATTTTAGACTACAGATTTCCTTTAAATGTGCTATTATTTCTGTTTTGTTTTGCATGCTTTATAACACATTCTATCATATAACAGGATAAGATGTAATTTGGTTCGAATAGTACCCAGTTTTGAATCGAATCTGAGGGTTTCGAAGTCCGGATGAAACTTTTGGAACTCCCGGATTTCACGAACCCAGATTTTTCGAATTTTCGTTTTTATAAATCGGTTATATTTATGGGTTCCCCAGACCATTCCCCAGGTCCCTGTGTCATTTACAGTAACCTACTATTACTATTTGTCCCTCAAAATGGACAGAAACGTTCACATTTTTTTCTCCCATGGGCCCGTTTTCGAATTTTCCAAAATTTGAAAAATTCGAAAACAGAACAAAACTCAACAGTTTCGAACTCTTTAAACAGGATTTATGACAATTGTTGTCTGTATAAACTACACTGGAATATAAACGGAAATCCATTTAGCAAATAGACACTGTGCATTTGTAAGACAAGTGATCTCACCATATAAACTGACACATGCCAGTGAAACAGACAATTTTGATTCTCAATCTCTGTATATGAGATTATCTGTCTGGAACATTGTTATGAGGGTTTGATGTGCTGGAAATGTGTTTTTAATTAAAGATTTGTTTAGAATACATGATCTAATCTAGAGCACAACTAAATACCGGTTATCATAGATTTAACTGCCCTTGCTATTACGATCACCACAAAAGCCAGAAAAAGAGAATAAAAGAACAGCCTTGGTGGCCCTGCAGCTCATAGAACTTTATGAGTTTGAGTCTAGTCTGGGGTAACTGTGGAATTTTCTAAACCCACTATAAAGCAGTGTTACAAAGTGTACATTAAAATTACTTGTTTTCCTTTTGATTCCCAGAAGGGAGGGCAGTTTTTTTTTATCCTGCTTTTTTTATATAGGAAAACAGTCTAATTTATTAATGTACACAAATCTATATATTTTAACGCAGAGATTTAGGTAGTGGCGGCAGGGGAACGAGGTTAGGTAAGTTTTATTGTGCCGTTTAATGTTGGGGGGGTCCTCTACATTAATGGTTGCATTATTTTAAAAAAGTTTGTGTACAGTGCTGAGGGATCCGGAGGGTGGGGACTCTCCTGCGCATGCCAGTCTTCAACAAGGACAGAAGTAGCAGGCATCAGATTACCCACAGACAGCTCCTACTCTACACTTTAGGACTTTGATCAGGCCCTGCAGGACAACCATACAGCTGAGAAGATGTAAATTTTTAGACACTACACAGTGGGGCAAATTTTTGTTTTGGGGGTGGGCATGCCCTTTTCAATTTGTTGGATAAATTTGGGGGTTCTAGTAGATAACTATCCAATTTATTGAGAAAAAAACAGTTAAAATGAAAAGTTCCAGGGGCAGGGAGATATAACTGATAATCAGCCTTGAACAGTATTTTTTTTTACAGTGTAGTTGTCCTTTAGGCGTCCGCAGAAAATTTCCAGGGGGGGGGGGGCAAAAGGCAATAATAACTGCCGTGGGAGTGGGTGTGGCCTTGGGGGGGGGGGGATAGTTTGGAATTAATTAATATTAAAAAATATAAATAATACAAATATAATGATAGAGAAACAGAATACACAGATAAAGACATATAAAAAGATAGACATAAAGAGACAACATAAAGACATTGACAGAGAGATACAGATATCGACAGAGTTCTAGACATGTGTATATACAGAGAGAAATGGAGATGAGAGAGATAGTAGATA
Source organism: Hymenochirus boettgeri (assembly GCA_019447015.1). Classification (NCBI taxonomy): domain Eukaryota; kingdom Metazoa; phylum Chordata; class Amphibia; order Anura; family Pipidae; genus Hymenochirus; species Hymenochirus boettgeri. Next base: position 9,388 of record JAACNH010002714.1, read on the forward strand.
GATCAATAGGTAAATTATTGATACGGGTGCAGCAAGCTTAGGCTATTGATACAGGTGCACAAACTGGGATTATTGATACAGTTCCAGACTGAGCTATTGATACAGGTACAGCATGGAATTATTGATACGGTACAGGAACTGGGTTGTGATAGGTACAGCAAACTGGGATTATTATACAGGTACAGAAACTGGGACTATTGATACAGTTACAGAAAACTGAGGCTATTGATACAGGTACAGCAAACTGGAATTATTGATACAGGTACAGCAAACTGGGGTTAGTGATACAGGTACAGCAACTGGGATTATTGATACAGGTACAGAAAACTGGGACTATTGATACAGGTACAGAAAACTGGGACTATTTATACAGGTACAGAAAACTGGATTATTGATACAGGTCCAGCAAACTGGAATTATTGATACAGGTACAGAACATGGGACTATTGATGCAGTACGAAAACTGGGATTATTGATACAGGTACAGCAAACTGGGGGTTATTGATACAGGTAACAAAACTGGGATTATTGATACAGGTCAGCAAAACTGGGGGTTTATTGTACGGTACGCAACTGGGGGTTATGGATACAGGTACTGCAGACTGGGATTGTTGATACAGGCGCAGTATTTTGGGGTTATTGATCCAGGTACTGTAAGGATCTCTGTTCTGCCTTATTTGCCCCTAGATGTCACTATTCCTGTTCCTATTTAGTCCACTAGTGGTCGCTGTTTTGTGTCCAGATATCACCTCTAGTTGCATGTTTTGTTTTCCCTTCCCACCAGCGCAGCCCCATTTCCCTTGGATTTTTTTTTTTCCCTGTTGCCGTCTCCGTTTTTGGCTCCCCCCCTTCAGTTCATTCCGTCGTCTTTCTGTTGCCGCCTCCCACCTCCTCTCCTTGCTCCTGTTCCGCCCTTGCCTGCTTTTGTTCCAGTCCTGTTTTCGTGCCGTGTTCAGTTCCCTATTATTCTTACCTTCATTCTCTTGTCTTTTGAATATAGTCTTGTTAGTATACTTATCATTTTCACTGTGTGTTTAGTGTGTATAATAAACAGGTTACCTTGACCTCTGCTGCACTTTGTACTTTCTTAGCTCTTTGCAGCAGCGCTCATCTTGGAGCATTACAGGTACATTATACTAGGATTTTGATATGGGATTTTTTGATACAGGTACATCATACTGGGATTACTGATACACGTACATCATACTGGGAATATTGATATGGGTTTTTTTTCCTGCTTCTCTGCACTTGGGATCTGATCGGCAGTGATTACAGGGTCAGAGCAGGAGTTTGAATCTCCCACTCACTCTGATTTTGGTACCACTCGCGATTGCTGAGACTCTCACTCTACCTTTCATTAAAGGGCCAGCAGAAGATCTGGGCAGTGCACAGTAATTTATGGACCGCACGTCGTTTTGCGCACGGTCGGTGCGCGGTAACTATGGACGTGCTGCTTTTGCTGCGACCCAGTCCTTCCTCCTGGCCGACCGGTCGAAAGTTTGAACGGTCGGTCAGGAGGAAAAATCGCTAGGTGTACCTAGATTTACTGTCAAGATGCCTAATCATCAAAATGAATTGTATGAAAACAAGCAATGTATGGGGGAGAAACACAGTAACAATTCTGGTAAATGTGGTTTATGGATGAAGTTGCAGTTCCTAGTAGGGCTGTTGACAATATCATGGAGTTACAGGATTGTCTGTTATAACTGGCTCTGAGAAGAGTCAGGTTATGGAAGTAGCAGGTTCTAAAGCTAGGTACACACTGGACCAATCTGTGAAAATGACAACTTTAACATTATAGTACATTATACTAGGATTATTCATATGGGATTTTTTGATACAGGTACATCATACTGGGATTACTGATACACGTACATCATACTGGGAATATTGATATGGGTTTTTTTTCCTGCTTCTCTCACTTGGGATCTGATCGGCAGTGATTTACAGGTCAAGCAGGAGTTTGAATCTCCCCTCACTCTGATTTTGGTACCACTCGCGATTGGCTGAGACTCTCACTCTACCTTTCATTAAAGGGCCAGCAGAAGATCTGGGCAGTGCACAGTAATTTACATTTTTAGAGAGAAATCCAGGGGGGGCAAACACCCTTCCTTGCCCCTGTGTGCGGCTGTCCATGGCTTTGGAAGTTTTTTCCCCCTTTCTCTAAATCAACTGTTAGTTAGGGTAAATGAATAGGCTAAAAAGATTGGATTAGATGAACCATGTCTGTATTCAACCTTTATTAATGCTACAACACTATGTAAGTATTTATAATAATACATTGTGGTGACTTTTTTTTCAAACATGGGGGCAATTGATACCTTCATTATTGTGCCGCCATGGGTTCGGATATCCTTGTAATTTTCAGGGGACCTGCCCTGATTCAGAAGCTTAATAATAACAGGAAGCAACTTTGTATTTAATTTTATTAATAACAAAGTGTTTCCCCTGATATGATATGGTGACTTTACTATCAAGAATCATTCAAATCTGCCTGCTTCTACTACTTGCACTTGTAATGGGTATTTATGATCCAGTGGTAGCTTTACTTTCATTTCTTTTGTCATAATGACTTTCCACCTTATTGTTCAATCCAACAACCTCTGTTTCTGATGAGTTTATTTAGACCAAACTGGCCAATGCTTATACTACAATAAAACCGTTATTTTTAATGACAGTCTACAAAATGCAGTGAAAATTGTTATTTATCACACTATTGCAAAAGTTGTAGGTTTAAATCATTCTAGTAACTAAGGTGTTAAATCTTTCATAATGGGAAACAGTTGAACGCTCCTGATCCTTGTTCTGAATCTTTACATGGCAGAGCTTTTATGAAAGCATATTAGGGTCTGTAAAGAGCACAGGTTGTTCCAATGAGATTGATTTAGTCTCCTCAGGGTAAATCTTTTCAGTGTGAGATGTCTCTCTCAAAACTTTTAACCAACAAGGCATGTTGAGACACAGTTGGTTCCATGAACCAGGGTCAGATAAACCCAGGAGTTGCTAACAATGCATCGTGCCTGGAACAAGCTTAGAATACTAATGTTCGTGCTGTGCTCAGAGTACATTGGTGCCTACACCTGCAGAACATGCAGCATTTGACATCTAACCTTTAAAGTGAGATCATATTCATCTCCTTCCATTAATGATAAGTCTCAAGGAATCCTTCGCCTGTCTCTCAAATTGCCCAACTAATCACATTCCCCTTCCTTGCACTTGTCACTAAAACTCCCGCTGTGTCCTTTTGGGGCTGCTCAACCATAGAACTGACATCTCGGTAGAAAATGTTCCAGTTCACATTAAACACCTCGAAACCTAAAACACTTTTGTACAACACTTCCATGGCTGTCTGTCAATAAGCTGCATTAAAACCATTTCTTTTCAGTGCTGTCCTGTAGTAGTCTCTCTTTTGTGTACTCTCTAGGCATGAGAGGGATAATTAGAGAGAAAGCAGTCTGACCTAGACTCAGCTGGGCAGCGCATTTTAACTCTGTATGTTCATGAAGCTTTACCTGATGATATCATTGTTTTTAGTTTAATTGGCAGTTTAATAAATCTTTAGCAAGTTTAACAAAACCAAAATGCCATGGCAAACATATTGATATATAACAGATATATAAGTCAATGGGAGGTGAAATTTATCAATAAACATGTTTTAGTATAAAAGCTAATAGGCCAAATCAAAGTGAGGGAGTGTGGGGCATGGGGAACATTATCTATAATAATTCAAATCAATTACTAAGGGAAACAGTACAGCAGCTCCCACCAATATGTATAAACTAAAATGATAAGTACTATAAGAGGAGAGAAGTGTATCTCTAAAGCTTGTCTGTAAAAATGAACTGTTCATCCATAATAAAAGGGTATCACCTTATGCACAGTACTCATCTCTGTAGTATATGCTACTAACAAGGCTCACCATTTTATCTGCAACCAATATGTTAGAGAAATGTGGGCTAGTGGACAAGCTGGTAAGCTGACTAGTGCACTGGCTGGCAGGCTGGATATTTGTAATTAACGCATATATAAATATAAAACACTAACAATCTCTCCCTACTCCATCAGCTCTACCTACACAATAATATTGCCCTTACTGTTGTAGACCAGCTTACCCACATGCAATTGGCATGCAGAGCATTATGGTACCAAAAAAGCAAGAATTAGCAATTTCATGAAGCCCAAAGTTTTTCCAAGAATTTTTTTTTTGCAAGAAAGTGCAGTGTTAGTGTTAAAGGGCATCTATACCCAAAAAAAAAAATTTAAATTGACCATAACTAGAAACTATAATTCTTCACAACCTCCACTGTATCATTTTTTGTTGATCTGCCCCCTATTTCTTTAGATATCCAATCTAAACTTCTTATATTTCAGCTGTCAATCAAGTTCCTTGCTCTCAAAAACTATTCTTCTGTGGTAGTTTTACTGTAGCTGGAATGGTGACAGAGTTTTGACAGTTGGAATGCGGAATGCTGTGTGCAGGCTTGACAGTTTGTTTGTGGGAAAAAGTGAGGTCGGATGTAAGTGGGAGTGGTTAAAAGAGGAGAGGGGAAACTGCCCCTAACACAAAATGTGTGCTGAATTGAAGGCATGCAGCAGCAACACACGCAAATCAGACTAAGTTCTACTTACATGAATTCAATTATAAATTAAGATGAGGCAATGTCATTTTTTCAGTATAGTGTACCTTAATGCTACACTAAGTTACAGTGGGATTTAAAAGTAGGAAAAAGCTATTTTTTGGTCTGAAAATGCGAAAATAATGTCCCCTGTTCCATCTCTAACTGACTAATGAAATATATACAAATATAAACTATAAACTTATTTCTTTATTGGGTTATAATTTATCACCTAATTCTGCCATGTACTTTATCTATTTTAAAAAAAAATAATGTAGCATTCTGTTAGCTTTAACAAGTTTTGCTTTTGGAAGTTATTTACTTTAGTTATTGTAAATAAAATTAATTAGAATGTGTTTTAGTTAGTTATAATTTGACCTGTTTTTGGTCACCAACATTGTGTGTGTTTCATAATCAGAAACTGAATTGTGCTGACCTAATGGTTTTATTTAGTTAAAGTTCGACCTGTTTTGGTCACCAACATTGTGGGTGGTCTATAATCAGAAACTGAATTGTGCGGACCAATGTTTTCATTTAGTTATAGTTCACCTGTTTTGGTCACCAACATTGTGGGTGTTTCATAATCAGAAACTAAATTGTGCTGACCTAAAGGTTTTATTTAGTTATAGTGCGACCTGTTTTGGTCACCAACATTGTGGGGTGTTCATAAGCAGAAACTGAATTGTGCTGACCTAATGGTTTTATTTAGTTATAGTTCGACCTGTTTTGGTCACCGATATTGTGTGTGTTCATAAGCAGAAACTGAATTGTGCTGACCTAATGGTTTTATTTAGTTATAGTTCGACCTGTTTTGGTCACCGATATTGTGTGTGTGTTCATAGCAGAAACTGAATTGTGCTGACCTAATGGTTTTATTTAGTTAAAGTTCGACCTGTTTTGGTCACCGATATTGTGCGCGTGTTCATAAGCAGAAACTGAATTGTGCTGACCTAACGGTTTTTTTAGTTATATTTCGACCTGTTTTAGTCACCATATTGTGTGTGTGTTCATAAGCAGAAACTGAATTGTGCTGACCTAACGGTTTTATTTAGTTATAGTTCGACCTGTTTTGGTTACCGACATTTTGTGTGTGTTCATAATCAGAACTGAATTTGTGCAACCTAATGGTTTATTTAGTTATAGTTCGACCTGTTTGGGTCACCGATATTGTGTGTGTGTTCATAAGCAGAAACTGAATTGTGCTGACCTAACGGTTTTATTTAGTTATAGTTTGACCGTTTTGGTCACCGTATTGTGTGTGTGTTCATAAGCAGAAACTGAATTGTGCTGACCTAATGGTTTTATTTCGTTTAATTTCGACCTGTTTTGGTCACCGATATTGTGTGTGTGTTCATAAGCAGAAACTGAATTGTGCTGACCTAATGGTTTTATTTAGTTATAGTTCGACCTGTTTTGGTTACCGATATTGTGTGTGTGTTCATAAGCAGAAACTGAATTGTGCTGACCTAATAGTTTTATTTAGTTATAGTTTGACCTGTTTTGGTCACCGATATTGTGTGTATTCATAAGCAGAAACTGAATTGTGCTGACCTAATGGTTTTATTTAGTTAAAGTTCGACCTGTTTTGGTCACCGATATTGTGTGTGTGTTCATAAGCAGAAACTGAATTGTGCTGACCTAACGGTTTTATTTAGTTATAGTTTGACCTGTTTTAGTTACCGACATTGTGTGTGTGTTCATAAGCAGAAACTGAATTGTGCTGACCTAACGGTTTTATTTAGTTATAGTTTGACCTGTTTTGGTCACCGATATTGTGTGTGTGTTCATAAGCAGAAACTGAATTGTGCTGACCTAACGGTTTTATTTAGTTATAGTTCGACCTGTTTTGGTTACCGACATTGTGTGTGTGTTCATAATCAGAAATTGAATTGTGCTAACCTAATGGTTTTATAAAGTTATAGTTCGACCTGTTTTGGTCACTGATATTGTGTGTGTGTTCATAAGCAGAAACTGAATTGTGCTGACCTAACGGTTTTATTTAGTTATAGTTCGACCTGTTTTGGTTACCAACATTGTGTGTGTGTTCATAAGCAGAAACTGAATTGTGCTGACCTAATGGTTTTATTTAGTTATAGTTTAGCACAATTCAGTTTCTGCTATGAAACACACACAATATCAGTGACCAAAACAGGTCGAACTATAACTTTATAAAACATTAGGTTAGCACAATTCAATTTCTGATTATGAACACACACACAATGTCGGTAACCAAAACAGGTCGAACTATAACTAAATAAAACCGTTAGGTCAGCACAATTCAGTTTCTGCTTATGAACACACACACAATATCGGTGACCAAAACAGGTCAAACTATAACAAATAAAACCGTTAGGTCAGCACAATCAGTTTTCTGCTTATGAACACACACACAATGTCGGTAACTAAAACAGGTCAAACTATAACTAAATAAAACCGTTAGGTCAGCACAATTCAGTTTCGCTTATGAACACACACACAATATCGGTGACCAAAACAGGTCGAACTTTAACTAATAAATAAAACCATTAGGTCAGCACAATTCAGTTTCTGCTTATGAATACACACAATATGGTGACCAAAACAGGTCAAACTATACTAAATAAAACTATTAGGTCAGCACAATTCAGTTTCTGCTTATGAACACACACACAATATCGGTAACCAAAACAGGTCGAACTATAACTAAATAAAACCATTAGGTCAGCACACTCAGTTTTCTGCTTATGAACACACACACAATATCGGTGACCAAACAGGTCGAAATTAAACGAAATAAAACCATTAGGTCAGCACAATTCAGTTTCTGCTTATGAACACACACACAATATCGGTGACCAAAACAGGTCAAACATAACTAAATAAAACCGTTAGGTCAGCACAATTCAGTTTCTCTGCTATGAACACACACACAATATCGGTGACCAAAACAGGTCGAACTATAACTAAATAAAACCATTAGGTTAGCACAATTCAGTTTTCTGATTATGAACACACACACAATGTCGGTAACCAAAACAGTCGAACTATAACTAAATAAAACCGTTAGGTCAGCACAATTCAGTTTCTGCTATGAACACACACACAATATTGGTGACTAAAACAGGTCGAACTATAACTAAATAAAACCGTTAGGTCAGCACAATTCAGTTTCTGCTTATGACACGCGCACAATATCGGTGACCAAACAGGTCGAACTTTAACTAAATAAAACCATTAGGTCAGCACAATTCAGTTTCTGCTTATGAACACACACACATATCGGTGACCAAAACAGGTCGAACTAACTAAATAAAACCATTAGGTCAGCACAATTCAGTTTCTCGCTTATGAACACACACACAATATCGGTGACCAAACAGGTCGAACATAACAAATAAAACCATTAGGTCAGCACAATTCAGTTTCTGCTTATGAACCACCCACAATGTTGGTGACCAAAACAGGTCGCACTATAACTAAATAAACCTTAGGTCAGCACAATTTAGTTTCTGATTATGAAACACCCACACTGTTGGTGACCAAAAACGGTCGAACTATAACTAAATGAAACCATTAGGTCAGCACAATTCAGTTTCTGATTATAGACACACCCACAATGTTGGTGACCAAAACAGGTCGAACTTTAACTAAATAAAACCATTAGGTCAGCACAATTCAGTTTCTGATTATGAACACACACACAATGTTGGTGACCAAAACAGGTCAAATTATAACTAACTAAACACAATTCTAATTAATTTTATTTACAATAACTAAAGTAAATAACTTCCAAAAGCAAAACTTGTTAAAGCTAACAGAATGCTACATTATTTTTTTTTATTAATAGATAAAGTACATGGCAGAATTAGGTGATAAATTATAACCCAATAAAGAAATAAGTTTATAGTTTATATTTGTATTATTTCATAGTCAGTTAGAGATGGACCAGGGGACATTTATTTTCTGCATTTTCAGACCAAAAAATAGCTTTTTTCCTACTTTTAAATCCCACTGTAACTTATGTGTAGCATTAAGGTACACTATACTGAAAAATGACATTGCCTCATCTTAATTTAAATTGAATTCATGTAAGTAGAACTTAGCTGATTTGCGTGTGTTGCTGCTGCATGCCTTCAATCAGCACACATTTGTTTAGGGGCAGTTTCCCCTCTCCCTCTTTTAACCACTCCCACTTACATCCGACCTCACTTTTTCCCACAAACAAACTGTCAAGCCTGCACACAGCATCAGCATTCCAACTGTCAAAACTCTGTCACCATTCCAGCTACAGTAAAACTACTCACAGAAGAATAGTTTTTGAGAGCAAGGAACTTGATTGACAGCTGAAATATAAGAAGTTTTAGATTGGATATCTAAAGAAATAGGGGGCAGATCAACAAAAATGATACAGTGGAGTTTGAAGAATTATAGTTTCTAGTTATGGTCAATTTAAATTTTTTTTTTTGGGTATAGATGCCCTTTAACACTAACACTGCACTTCCTTGCAAAAAAAAAATTCTTGGAAAAACTTTGGGCTTCATGAAATTGCTAATTCTTGCTTTTTTTGTACCATAATGCTCTGCATGCCAATTGCATGTGGGAAGCTGGTCTACAACAGTAAGGGCAATATTATTGTGTAGGTAGAGCTGATGGAGTAGGGAGAGATTGTTAGTGTTTTATATTTATATTATGCGTTAATTTACAATATCCAGCCTGCCAGCCAGTGCACTAGTCAGCTTACCAGCTTGTCCACTAGCCAACATTTCTCTATACATATTGGTTGCAGATAAAATGGTTGTAGCCTTGTTAGTAGCATATCATACAGAGATGAGTACTGTAGCATAAGTGATACCCTTTATTATGGATGAACAGTTCATTTTTACAGACAAGCTTTCGAGAGATACACTTCTCTCCTCTATAGTACTTATCATTTGTTTATACATATTGGTGGAGCTGCTGTACTGTTTCCCTTAGTAATTGATTTGAATTATTATAGCATAATGTTCCCCATGCCCCACACTCCCTCACTTTGATTTGGCCTATTAGCTTTTATACTAAAACATGTTTATTGATAAATTTCACCTCCCATTGACTTATATATCTGTTTATATCAATATGTTTTGCCATGGCATTTTTGGTTTTGTAAACTTGCTAAAGATTTATTAAACTGCCAATTAAACTAAAAACAATGATATCTCAGGTAAAGCTTCATGAACATACAGAGTTAAAATGCGCTGCCCAGCTGAGTCTAGGTACGGACTGCTTTCTCTCTAATTATCCCTCTCATGCCTGAGAGTACACAACGAGAGACTACTACAGGACAGCACTGAAAAGAAATGGTTTAATGCAGCTTATTGACAGACAGCCATGGAAGTGTCTGTACAAAAGTGTTTTAGGTTTTCGAGGTGTTTAATGTGAACTGGAACATTTTCTACCAGATGTCAGTTCTATGGTTGAGCAGCCCCAAAAGGACACAGCGGAGTTTTAGTGACAAGATGCAAGGAAGGGGAATGTGATTAGTTGGGCAATTTGAGAGACAGGCGGAAGGATTCCCTTTGAGACTTATCATTAATGGAAGGAGATGAATATGATCTCACTTTAAAGGTTAGATGTCAAATGCTGCATGTTCTGCAGGTGTAGGCACCAATGTACTCTAGCACAGCACAGACATTAGTATTCTAAGCTTGTTCCAGGCACGATGCATTCTTAGCAACTCCTGGGTTTATCTGACCCTGGTTCATGGAACCAACTGTGTCTCAACATGCCTTGTTGTTAAAAGTTTTGAGAGAAGACATCTCACACTGGAACTGATTTACCCTGAGGAGACTAAATCAATCTCATTGGAACAACCTGTGCTCTCTTACAGACCCTAATATGCTTTCATAAAGGCTCTGCCATGTAAAGATTTCAGAACAAGGATCAGGAGCGTTCAACTGTTTCCCATTATGAAAGATTTAACACCTTAGTTCTAGAATGATTTAAACCTACAACTTTTTGCAAATAGTGTGATAAATTACACATTTTCACTGCATTTTGTAGACTGTCATTAAAAATAACGGTTTATTTGTAGTATAAGCATTGGCCAGTTTGGTCTAAATAAACTCATCAGAAACAGAGGTTGTTGGATTGAACAATAAGGTGGAAAGTCATTATGACAAAAGAAATGAAAGATAAAGCTACCACTGGATCATAAATACCCATTACAAATGCAATAGTAGAAGCAGAGCAGATTTGAATGATCTCTGATAGTAAAGTCACCATATCATCAGGGAAACACTTTGTTATTATAAAATTAAATACAAAGTTGCTTCCTGTTATTATTAAGCTTCTGAATCAGGGCAGGTCCCCTGAAAAATTAAAGGATATCCGAACCCATGGCGGCACAATAAGAAGGTATCAAAATTGCCCCCATGTTTGAAAAAAAGTCACCACAATGTATTATTATAATACTTACATAGTGTTGTAGCATAGTAATAAAGGTTGAATACAGACATTGGTTCATCTAATCCAATCTTTTTAGCCTATTCATTTACCCTACCTAACAGTTGATTTAGAGAAAGGGGGGAAAAAACTTCCAAAGCCATGGACGCCGCACACAGGGGCAAGGAAGGGTGTTTGCCCCCCCTGGATTTCTCTCTAAAAATGTAAATTACTGTGCACTGCCCAGATCTTCTGCTGGCCCTTTAATGAAGGTAGAGTGAGAGTCTCAGCCAATCGCGAGTGGTACCAAAATCAGAGTGAGTGGGAATTCAAACTCCTGCTCTGACCCTGTAATCACTGCCGATCAGATCCCAAGTGCAGAGAAGCAGGAAAAAAAACCCATATCAATATTCCCAGTATGATGTACGTGTATCAGTAATCCCAGTATGATGTACCTGTATCAAAAAATCCCATATGAATAATCCTAGTATAATGTACTATAATGTTAAAGTTGTCATCTTTCACAGATTGGTCCAGTGTGTACCTAGCTTTAGAACCTGCTACTTCCATAACCTGACTCTTCTCAGAGCCAGTATAACAGACAATCCTGTAACTCCATGATCTATTGAGTCAACAGCCCTACTAGGAACTGCAACTTCATCCATAAACCACATTTACCAGACTTGTTCACTGTGTTTCTCCCCCAACATTGCTTGTTTTCATACAATTCATTTTGATGATTAGGCATCTTGACAGTAATCTAGGTACACACCTAGCGATTTTTCCTCCTGACCACCGTTCAATACTTTCGACCGGTCGCCAGGAGGAAGGACTGTCGGTCGCAGCAAAAGCAGCCACGTCCGATAGTTACCGCGACCGACCGTGCGCAACCGACCGTGCGGTCCATAAATTACTGTGCACTGCCAGATCTTCTGCTGGCCCTTTAATGAAAGGTAGAGTGAGAGTCTCAGCCAATCGCGAGTGGTACCAAAATCAGAGTGAGTGGGAGATTCAAACTCCGCTCTGACCCTGTAATCACTGCCGATCAGATCCCAAGTGCAGAGAAGCAGGAAAAAAAACCCATCAATATTCCCAGTATGATGTACGTGTATCAGTAATCCCAGTATGATGTACCTGTATCAAAAAATCCCATATCAATAATCCTAGTATAATGTACCTGTAATGCTCCAAGATGAGCGCTGCTGCAAAGCAGCTAAGAAAGTACAAAGTGCAGCAGAGGTCAAGGTAACCTGTTTATTATACACACACCTAAACACACAGTGAAAATGATAAGTATACTAACAAGACTATATTCAAAAGACAAGAGAATGAAGGTAAAGAATAATGGAACTGAAACAGGCACGAAAACAGACTGGACAAAAGCTAGCACGTCTGACCAGGAGCAAGGATGATGGATGGTGAGAGCGGCAACAGAAATGACGATCTGGAAATGAAGCGAGGGGTGGAGTCCTTAAATAACTGGAGACGGCAATCAGGTGAACATAATAAGTAATAATGTCCAAAGGTGAAATGGCCTGCTGCTGGTGGGAATGGAATAACAAAACAGTGACAACTAGAGGTGATATCTGGAACACAAAACAGCGACACCTAGTGGACTAAATAGGAACAAGGAATAGTGACATCTAGGGGCACATAAGGCAGAACAGGAGATCCTTACAGTACCTGATCAATACCCCAAAATCCTGCGCCTGTATCAACAATCCCAGTCTGCAGTACCTGTATCAATAACCCCCAGTTTGCTGTACCTGTATCAATAACCCCCAATTTGCTGTACCTGTATCAATAATCCCAGTTTTCTGTACCTGTATCAATAACCCCCAGTTTGCTGTACCTGTATCAATAATCCCAGTTTCTGTACTTGCTCAATAGTCCCAGTTTTCTGTACCTGTATCAATAATTCCAGTTTGCTGTACCTGATCAATAACCCAGTTTTCTGTACCTGTAATAATGTCCCAGTTTTCTGTACCTGTATCAATAGTCCCAGTTTTCTGTACCTGTATCAATATCCCGTTTGCTGTACCTGTATCACTAACCCCAGTTTGCTGTACCTGTATCAATAATTCCAGTTTGCTGTACCTGTATCAATAGCCTCAGTTTTCTGTAACTGTATCAATAGTCCCAGTTTTCTGTCCTGTATCATATCCCAGTTTGCTGTACCTGTATCACTAACCCCAGTTTCCTGTACCTGTATCAATAATTCCAGTTTGCTGTACCTGTATCAATAGCCTCAGTTTTCTGTAACTGTATCAATAATCCCAGTTTGCTGCACCTGTATCAATAGCCTAAGCTTGCTGCACCCGTATCAATAATTTACCTATTGATCTATCTACCTATCTCTCTCTATCTCCATTTCTCTCTGTATATACACATGTCTAGAACTCTGTCGATATCTGTATCTCTCTGTCAATGTCTTTATGTCTGTCTCTTTATGTCTATCTTTTTATATGTCTTTATCTGTGTATTCTGTTTCTCTATCTATTATATTATGCTATATTTATATTTTTTAATATTATATTTAATTTTCCAAACTATCCCCCCCCCCCCCAAGGCCACACCCACTCCCACGGCAGTTATTATTGCCTTTTGCCCCCCCCCCCCTGGAAATTTTCTGCGGACGCCTAAAGGACAACTACACTGTAAAAAAATACTGTTCAAGGCTGATTATCAGTTATATCTCCCTGCCCCTGGAACTTTTCATTTTAACTGTTTTTCCCTCCATAAATCTGGATAGTTATCTACTAGAACCCCCAAATTTTTATCCAACAAATTGAAAAGGGCATGCCCACCCCCAAAACAAAAATTTGCCCCACGTGTAGTGTCTAAAAATCTTTACATCTTCTCAGCTTTATGGTTGTCCTGCAGGCCTGATCAAAGTCCTAAAGTGTAGAGTAGAGCGTGTCTGTGGGTAATCTGATGCCTGCTACTTCCTTGTCCTTGTTGAAGACTGGCATGCGCAGGAGAGTCCCCCACCCCTCCGGATCCCAGCACTGTACACAAACTTTTTTAAAATAATGCAACCATTAATGTAGAGGACCCCCCCAACATTAAACGGCACAAATAAACTTACCTAACCTCGTTCCCTCTGCCGCCACTACCAATCTCTGCGTTAAAATATATGATTTGTGTACATTAATAAATCTAGACTGTTTCTCTATATAAAAAAGCAGGATAAAAAAACTGCCCTCCCTTCTGGGAATCAAAAGGAAACAAGTAATTTTAATGTACACTTTGTAACACTTGCTTTATAGTGGGTTTAGAAAATTCCACGTTACCCCAGACTAGACTCAAACTCATAAAGTTCTATGAGCTGCAGGGCCACCAAGGCTGTTCTTTTATTCTCTTTTTCTGTCTTTTGTGGTGATCTGTAATAGCAAGGGCAGTTTAAATCTATGATAACCGGTATTTAGTTGTGCTCTAGATTTAATCATGTATTCTAAACATCTTTAATTAAAAACACATTTCCCGCAATCAAACCCTCATACAAATGTTCCAGACAGATAATCTCATATACAGAGATTGAAATCAAACATTGTCTGTTTCACTGGCATGTGTCAGTTTATATGGTGAGATCACATTGTCTTACAATCGCACAGTGTCTATTTGCTAAATGGATTTCCGTTTATATTCCAGTGTAGTTTATACAGACAACAATTGTCATAACTCCTGTTTAAAGATGTTCGAAACTGTTGAGTTTTGTTCTGTTTTCGAATTTTTCAAATTTTGGAAAATTCGAAAACGGGCCCATGGGAGAAAAAAATGTGAACGTTTCTGTCCATTTTGAGGGACAAATAGTAATAGTAGGTTACTGTAAATGACACAGGGACCTGGGGAATGGTCTGGGGAACCCATAAATATAACCGATTTATAAAAATCGAAAATCGAAAATCTGGGTTCCGTGAAATCCGGGAGTTCCAAAGTTTCATCCGGACTTCGAAACCCTCAGATTCGATTCAAAACTGGGTACTATTCGAACCCAAATTACATCTCTACTCCTGTTATATGATAGAATGTGTTATAAAGCATGCAAAACAAAACAGAAATAATAGCACATTTAAAGGAAATCTGTAGTCTAAAATACTTTTTTTCCACAGAAATTACTTGTCTTTCTAACGCTGTATAGGTTAACTGATATTTCAGTGTCAGGGCAAAAGAATTTTATGCTTTTGCGACGGCCCGCAATCATTGCCCGACTGTTCGTTCACCTGAATCGGACGAATGGGTGGTTGGTTGGTCGCATCAGAAAACCATAAGTTCCCTATGGACCACACGTTCGGTCGCCAAAAACCTGTGAAGTAATTTCTTCACACATAAAGTTCATTTATCTTTCCAGCACAGACTTACACTGGTTACTTTCACACTAGGGAATGCAAATGCATAGAAACAGTAACCACAGTGATATTTTGTGTGTTTTCTTTTCCGTGCATTTTTCCTTTTAGTATTTTATAATGGAAGGCATATATTTATTGATACAAATGCACCTGCGGTGCTTTTTAAGTATGACACTGCAAATAATTGCAAAGATCTGTTCCCTATGAAGAAAAAATGGCGGCCTGTTTTTTGGTCCCAGCATGAAGGAACCTTGGCTGGGTACACACCAGCCAATATTTTCTGCCGACCGACCGATTATCGGCACTTTCGTCGATCAGCCGAAAATATTGGTGTGGGGTGGGCGGCCACGACCGTCATCAATCGTTCATTCGGCCAAATCGGCCAAACGAACGATCGGACGTGTCGGTAAATTCTGATCGATTCGGCCGTGGACTAATTTTCGCGACGACAGACATTTGTCCCGGCCGAGTGCTCGGTCGGGACAAAAAGTCCCTCCTGTGGACCCAGCCTAAGGCATTACATTCTCTCCAATCAGCAGAACTGGATTGTAATTTCATCATGAAACTGGTTGTTATGTAAGAGAAAAATCTGGTGGGTTCGGACATTTCTAGTGCTAAACAGCAGGAAGAGTAAAAAGGTGTTTGGATTGTGCTTCAAATTGAAAAGAATGGATGCATGTTCTATGCAGAAATTTGAGGTCAATGCCCAAATGTTTGTGCCGAAATTAGGTTTTTCAAGGATCAATACTTGAGAAGTTTTGTGTTGAAGTTTTATCAATAGTTAACAACAATGAAATTTAATTGAGAAAACTGGTAGTTTCAACAAAAAAATAGTCAGGCTAAAACTACGGTTCATCCCTAGTAAAGAAATTAAAATCTTTCTTAGAGTGAACACTCCATTCACTTATTCACTCCTGTCTACTTACGCACGCTACACACACGGCAGATTTTTCAGCCCAATCGACCGATATTTCCTGTATCGTTTGGGCCGAAAAATTGTTGCTGCTTTTGTCTCAGCCAGCATGAATGAACAGGCGATCGGACATGTCGGTAAATGACGGCTGATCGTGCAGCAGTTGAACCGTGCAGTTCAGTTGCACAAACTGTCAGCGTTTTCCTGGCTAAGCACTAGCTCGTAGCGAATGCTCGGTCGGGACAAATAGTCCCCTCGCGTGTACCCAACCTTAATTTTACAAGCACATTACACTGAATTCAAAGCTTGTAACAAAGATGGCTTTAAGAGCAGGGCAACGTTTTGATAAACCCCTTGACTACTTTCATTGTAAGAAAGATTAATATAAAGGTAGAATGTTCTTTTAACAATATAAAGCATTTTACACCTAGCCCTAGGTCCACCTAGGCCTAAACCTACACTGTTTTTTTATACTGGTTACTAAAACTCTCCTGCTCCTGCTTTGACCACCTCCTGGAAAATCTGAACCACTATCACTCTGCAATCAACCTTAAGCTGGGTACACACATTCCCCATAAAGGGCCTTCGGTACCATCGGATTGGCCTTTATTGAGAATCTGAAACGGGCGAAACAATCGTTTCTGATGCAGACGAACAGTCCGCATGGGCATCGATCTTTACAAATGGTAAATTTCCCTTGTTCGCGGTCGCCCCCTATACTAAGAATTGGGAGTCTACCATGATCATAAGGAGTACGGGCAGTCAAGAACATTCTCCTTATACTTTCTATAGGGAAACGAATGTGCTGTCTGTACTCCCATCTGTTAAAGTTGTCATCTTCACAGATTGGTCCAGTGTGTACCTAGCTTTAGAACCTGCTACTCTCCAATACCTGACTCTTCTCAGAGCCATGATAACAGACAATCCTGTAACTCCATGATCTATTGAGTCAACAGCCCTACTAGGAACTGCAACTTCATCCATAAACCCTTTACCAGACTTGTTCACTGTGTTTCTCCCCCAATCTTTGCTTGTTTTCATACAATTCATTTTGATGATTAGGCATCTTGACGTAAATCTAGGTACACACCTAGCGATTTTCCTCCTGACCGACCGTTCAATACTTTCGACCGGTCGCCAGGAGAGGGACGTCGGTCGCAGCAAAAGCAGCCCCGTCCAGTTACCGCGACCGACCGTGCGGTCCATAGAGGACTGCACGATCGGACGAGGTTTTCCACCATGTCCGATCGTCTGATTCAGACGAACGGTCAGTTGGACATGGGAGCATTCGATGCGATAATTTCGGTCTAATCGACCGATACACTGAACTATCGGTTGATCGGACCGAAATATCTAATCGTGTGTACCCAGCTTAAAGAGCTGCATTGCCCCAGCAATGTACCAGATAGATTGCAGATCACAGACTGATATTGAACCTGATAATGTTTTTGGCCTTCTGACTCCTTTCCATATGGCATGACATTTTATCAGAAACAGTAAACCTATAGATTGTTTTTTTTTTTTGGCCTGCTTTGAAATTTAGAGAAAATAAGATAAATTGATAAACTAAGTTTTGTGTAAATAGTTAAGTTAATTAACTAATATATTATTGGAATGTTTTAAAAAAAAAAATAAGAAAAAAGCATTCATTGAGAACATGTGTGATTGAGATGGCTGAAACTCCCTATTTTCATTCCTTTTTTCAGATTCCCGAGCTCCGGAAAATCCCAAAGATCAAAAATCTGAAACCGGAAGGAATCTTTGATAATTTTCGAATGTACAGAGCCATTTTTGATAATTTTTGAAAATAGCCTTGAATGTTCAAAATTCTCGAAAATACTATCGGAGACCATTTTCGTATTTCGAATGTTTGATGCTATTTTCGAAAATTATCAAAAATAGCTCCGTACATTCTAAAATTATTGAAAATGCGATCTGAAGTCCCAAAATCTGAACAATCTGTCCAGATTTGGATGGATCATTCGGATTTCGGAACCGGGAGTTTCGTGTCAGAATCCGGGTTTGTGTCGGACCCGGATCCCATCTCTAGTTGTGATGTTCCTGTTTAATATTCTAATGATTTGAGCTGTTTCCTGTTCTTTTCTGTTCTTGTCAGTAATTTTACAGTGCTTCTCTCTCAGGTCGCATGGTCTTATTGTGAAATTCTCTCCATCTGTTCTAAGCTTATCTCTCCATTAAAAATAGAACTGATGAAAAGAACTGTGGTATATGAAGTTATCTTGACAGAGCCTGTAAGGTTAGCATCACATGAAATATAAAGCATACTAATTTATCTAGTCCAACAATTGTTATAGAAAATATAGTATGCCCACCCCAAACAAAAATGTATAAACCTCCCCCACTAACCCAAACCACACTAGATTTCATACAAGGCCAACGAGGCCGTGGCTAGCAGTGGTGCCCAACATGCGGCCCGATCACAATCAGGAGCAGCACTTGCTTAAAGGATAAGTGCCTGTAAAATCAAGTTATGTTCATTTGAAAGCTGCAGCTTTAAAAATACAGTTGCCATATTTTTTTTTTTGCCTATCCCCTCCAAGCCTAGCTTTGTGCCTTGGAAGTTGCGACATCTTGTTACTGGTTTGCTGAATGTTAAGCTCCGCCCCTCTGATATTCCTCTGCTTTCTCCTGCTTGAGCCTCAAACAGTAATGTCTGTGAGGTTCCGTGCACTCTCCTGCTTGAGCCTCAAACAGTAATGCCTGTGAGTTCCTTGCACGTGCGTGTGCACGGAACTAACAAGCATTACTGTTTGAGACTCATAAGGAGAAGCAGAGGAAATCTCAGAGGGGCGGGGCTTAACATAAGCAAACCAGTAACAAGATGTCAGCAACTCCAAGGCACAAAGCTAGGCTCTGGAGGGGCATAGGTAAAAAAAAATATGGCAAGTGTATTTTAAAGCAGCAGCTTCCAAATGAACATAACTTGATTTTACAGTGCACTATCCTTTAAATCCGGTGCAATTATACTCACAACTGTCCTGGACTTCACAGTACTCCTGGCTGCACAGATAGCCGCCTACGGTGTAGTAACTATAGGAGAGGAGATTTATATATCTATATAGGCTGACTATGTGCTAACCCTGGGAGGGAGCGTGTATACATGCAGTGACCAGCGTGATAACTGTGGTCACTGTATGGGTGTCAGTCTGTCTGTGTGAGTGTCTGTCTGTGTGGGTTTATATCTATATAGGCCTATAAATCTATTGTGCAGCACATGAGCCCTTGAGGTCAAATGTGTTTGGCACCCCTGGCCTGGGTGTCAGGGTATATAGGGCGGCAAGTCTGAAATCCTCCATTTTTTAAAACAATTGTTTACTGCAGTAATAGCAGAGAGAAAATGTACCGTACTATTAACTGTATCTCCTTAATCCAGGCAGCCAGCCAAAAAAGCAGAGGGGTAAAATGTAACAACTGGTAAGGCTGAACCTGCCAAGGGATCGAAATAGAAACAAAAGTAACTAATCCTGCAACTGGTTCATTGTGACTTGTAATGAGGGAGAAGAAAGTAGTGAATGGACCTGCCTTGTCTTCACTGATAGTAACTAATCTTCCAATCTTCCAACGGTTACACTGTCACCTCCTAATGTCAGAGTGGGAAAGCAGTGAATGGACCTGCCTTGTATGTCACTGAGAGTAACTAATCTTCCACGGTTACACTGTCATCCTAATGTATAGAGAAGGAAAGCAGTGAATGGACCGGGCTTGTATCTCACTGATCGTAACCAATCCTCCAACGATTACACTGTCACCTCCTAATGTAGGGAGAAGGAAAACAGTCAATGGACCTGCCTTGTACTTAATGATAGTAATTTATCTTTCAACTGGTTACACTGTCACCTCCTAATGTAGGGAGGAGGAAAGCAGTGAAAGTACCTTCTTTGTATCTCACTGATAGTAACTAATTTTCCAACTGGTTACTCTGTCACCAGGGGAGCAACTACCAGGGGAGCAGGTGAGTAACCACAGGGGGGGGGTGCAGGAGCCAATGGGGCCCTGTCTTTTTATTTTTCCTATGACAGATATAGCCTCCTCCCAGAAAACCACTGTATGAAGCGTAGAAAGGAGCCCCAGCATAGTTTTGCAGGGGTCCCAGTGATTCCTAGTTAAGCCACTGACTGTCACCTCCTAATGTGGGAGAAGGAAGCAGCGAATAGACCTGCCTTGTATTTCACTGTTACATCCCTTTATAATGGGGACTTATGTATTGCATTGGTGCATGGTTCATTTATTTTAAGACAATCCCTTATAGTAGCAGATTATTTAAAGGGTATGTCCACCCTAAAACCCAAATTTTTCTGTAGTGCAGCCTCCCCCCTCCCAGCCCAACCGCATTGTCATTTTTAAAAAATATATCCGATCACTTACTTACCAGCCTTCGTTCCGCGGCCTCGGCCATTAATGTTACTTCCGCGAAGGAAGCGAGACCGGCACCGCTTCAGTGATTGGCTGCAGGCAGCCAATCACAGAGGCGGCTGCCGGTATGAGAATGGCACTGGAAAGATGGCTCATAAGTAAGTAATCTGAGATTTTTTTCAAAATTGAACATGCGGTTGGGAGGGGGAAGGCTTCACTACAGAAAAGTGGTTTTAAGGAAGGAATCAAAACCAGAGCGATGGTGGGAGGGAGGAGGGGGATCGCTCCCCTGCGCATGTCTGCAAACCTCCCGGAGGGGACAGGACAGGCAGAGACCTTTACACAGGCAGCCAGGCTCCTGCTCTTCACTTTCCTGGACTTGGAAAGCACTACAAGAGAGTAAGGATTTATTAACATCACACAATGGGGCCAAATTGGGTGGGTTAATTTTAGTTTTGGGGGTGGACATGCCCTTTAATATTTAAAATCTCTATAAAAATCCATTGCAATAGAATATTACAACTATTCATTGTTCTAGTGCAGTGCTCACTATTTAAGAGTATCTAGGCAGGAGGGTGGTCCATAACAAGTTTATAACTATATAGATTGCTTTTTCACTTTCACTTTGGCCCCAGAATCCCTCAACAAGATTTCCAGTTTTTGAATAAAAACTGCAATATCGTATCAGATTTTCTGTCAAAATAATAGTATTGATGAAAATGTACCAACATTTTTGAAACCTATCCAGACAGGTTCACTTCATATTGGATAAAGCACAACAACCAAGGGATACCGGTCCTCACTCCTTCTGTCAGAAAATCATGGGCCACTCGCTTTTCTTTAAAACATCGGCTTTTATTTCAAACAAACTTTAAAAACAGCATAGTCCCACTGACGCATTTCGAGCATCCCCCTTAGTCATAGGCTTTTAGTCATTAGGCATTAGTCAGCGTGTGGGATGTCGAAATGCATCAGGTGGACTATGCTGTTTTTAAAGTTTGTTTTCACACCCAGACCTCCTCTTTCAAAAGTGGAGTAAAATGGTGGAAAAAATCTCACTAAGTACACACACTAACTTTGAAAAACCATGTTTAAAAAAATAGAATCTTAAAGGTCACTTTATAGAATCTGTCAAAATCTGTGCATTCAGTTGTAATAGTGGATATTATATATGTTCTTCATATTGTCCTTTCAGCCCCCAAGCCTTGTGGGTATGCTGAAATAAAAGTGCTAAAAACCCTATTTGCTAATAAAACACCTGGGCTTATTCAATAAGAGTGCAAAAATTTGCTGAGCTGCTTATTTGCCTCAACCATCAGATGAAAACATTCTACTGGTCTACTACAGTACACAGGCAAATGTTACAACTCTGAACTCATTACTGAATGTCTTTTTGTAATCAAACTTAAAGGGCATCTATAGTGGGAAAGAACTTTTTTTCTTTCTTTCCATGTGTTCTATAATTCCCCACAACCCCTAAGTGTCTTCACTTTTTTCAGATTCCCCCTCTGTCCTGAGATACACCAGTTAGAAGAATACGTGATTGCATTCCTGTTCTCCTACTTGTACTGTCAATCAAATCCCTGTGACTGATCTCCCCCCCCCCCTCTGTAAAACTAGAGATAACAGCATTAGCAGGGGAGAGAGGTAGCTTTGATGGTAGATCTAAGGCTGCCTTGACCCCCCTTCTTAATAGTTTTCACTGATTGATGATGGGTCACAAAGTGAGAGACCGTAAACTACTGTTCTCCCTCTTCTTCCGTGTCTCCAGGACAGCTTGCTTTCTATTGGCCACTGTGTGTGGGTGTGTTTTTCAGGATGTTGAACTTTTAACTCCTACTGCACATAAAAAGCTTGTCGGTTAGCCGGAGCTGAGACATGAAGGAGGTAACAGAGGGGAGGGGAAGGGGGGAGTGCTGCACACACATCTGACACCCATGGTTAAACAGAGTCAGTGACAGATATAGGATTAAGGCAGCACAGAGTACATGAATTTAACTTTGCAAAGGGGCAATGTGTTTTTTTCACTATAGATGCCCTTTAAAGTAGATTTTATCATTTGCAGCTTTTATAGTGTAAGATAGCCACTAGATGGTGTGTCTTACTTTTATTTAAAATCTTATGAATGAGCTCATCAGGCTTCAAATTTGATTGCTATACTACTAGTGACATCACTAGAGATGTTTTTTTGTATCTTTAAAAGTTCCCAAAAATCTAACTTTGTTTATACCATTCTCTGATTAGAAAGTTGTTGATTTTATTGTGTGCTTTTGTAAGCACAGCTGATGCGATGGTATTGTTCCTTTCTCACGTTCTGTACGGTAGGACATTTACAAACGCCACCAGGCCAACAAATGTTTCACTGCCTCAGGTCTCGTTCAGAATTTTCCTTTTGCCGAGGTCATCTCCCTGTACTTAAAGAATGGGAGTCGGCCGCGGCTGGGGAATCTGCGTCACGAGCGTTCCCTCCCTATCTTTACAACGGGAGAATGTGGGACTATGAATAGGGTGGTTGTTACAAAATGCAATGATCATGCATGTTGTAACAGCTTTGAAGAGCATCTATAGTGAAAAAAACACATTGCCCTGCCTTTGCAAAGTTAAATTCATGTACTCTAGGCGCCTTAATCCTATCTCTGTCAGTGACTCTGTTTAACCATGGTGTCAGACCTCTGTGCAGCACTCCCCCCTTCCCCTCCCCTCTGTTACCTACTCCCTGTCTCAACTCCGGCTAACCGACAAGCTTATCATGTACAGTATGAGTTAAAAATTCAATATCATGAAAAACACCACCCAGCACAGTGGCCAATAGAAAGCAAGCCTGTCCTGGAGACCCGGAAGTAGGAGAACAGTACAGTTTACGATCTCTCTTTGTGATCCATCTCAATCAGTGAAAGCTATTAGAAGGGGGTATCAAGTGCAGCCTTATATCTACCATCAAAGCTACCTCTCTCCCCGCCTAATGCTCTTATCTCTATGTTTATTTACAGAGCAGAGGGAGGATCACGTCACAGGGATTTGATTGACATCAAGTAGGAGGAGTAGTAGAGGAATGCAATCACTATTCTTCTAACTGGTGTGTCTCAGGACAATGGGAATCTGAAAAAAAGTGAAGACACTCTGGGGGTTGTGGGGAATTATAGAACACATGGAAAGAAAGAAAAAAAAAGTTCATTTTCCACACTATAGATGCCCTTTAAGGTTCACACTATAGCTCCTTTACCTACCTCCTTCAGGTAAAAGGGCATGTCAACCTTAAAAATTATTTTTGATATGCTGCTCCCCCATGTCTGGTAGCCACCAACCGCATGTTAGTATTTTCCAAAGCTCCCCAACTCTACTTACCCCCCTCGTTCCTCCGTGCACTGCGGCCCTCTGCTTGTAGAATGCAAGCAGAGGGGCGGGACCGGTATTCGCGTCTGTGATTGGCTGAGCGGCAGCCAATCACGGACGCGGCTGCCGGTCATCAGTGCAGCGGAGGAAAGAGGAGAGGTAAGTAAGAGTTGGGAGCTTTTGGAAAATACTAACCAGCGGTTGGGGCACCAGACATGGGGGACCAGCATATTAAAAGGGTTTTACGCTAGGGGGAGGGATGTGGAATGGGAGGGATAGGACGAGGGAGAGGGAGGGAGGGAGGGGGGAGAAGGCTGCAGTACGCATGACAAATATCTACCGGAGTGCAAGTAGCAGGCAGAGCCCTGCTAGCCTCCTGGTGGACAGTTTTGGGACTTTAGGGGGGGGTCTACAGGAGAACCCTATGGAGCTGGGATGTGAGGTAAGGATTACACTACACTACATGGTGGGGCCATTACTGGGGGGGATTATCGTTTTGGGGGTGGACATGCCCTTTAATGCAAAAAGGAAATGGTTCACTTTCTCGAGGGAACTATTCCTTTAACTTCCCCAAGTACAAGAAGCTGATCTATTGCTCAAGGTGGACAAATTTTCAATAAATCTAATATTGTTCAAACAACGTAGAAAATGAATATTAATGTGCCAGAAAGAGAATTTTAAATCCACACCACATGATCCAAGGATTTCTCAGGAAATATTAGGAGCCCCTGCAGGTCCTTGATTATAGTTATGGATTAGAAGCTGCCTGGCTGTGTTCTAAGAGATTACCATAGATCTTTAACAGTAATATAATCTCATTAAAATGAATTTGCTTAACTGCAATGCTTTATTGCACTTAATGCATGATAAACATAACTGTATACTGTAATATATCCTTCATATAGTATAAGATAATTTTAGTTATTGAAGACTAGCAAAATTTGTGCCCGTTGGTGCACAATGGAACTTATCAGGGTTTATTCATAAAAGTTTCTTATCGTTTAAAACGGTGCTAATTTGCCCCAACCATCAGATGTTAGCTTTCAAATCTTAAATCTGATTGGTTGGGGCAAATTAGTACCATTTTAAATGATAAATTTTTATTGAATAACCTGTATGTGTGTTATTGTTTGCTATGTATTTTTACTGGTATGAATCTGATATATCATAACTCTCCACTGTGCATCACTCTTCATTTGCTTGACTGTATTTTTACTGGTATGAATCTGCGCTGTCTATCTGATAGTCTAGTCTGGTGTTTATTGGGGCATTCTCCATTTGTTTGATCCTCACTCTGTTTTCATTTAATTTGTCTGTCTCCCTCTAGCCCCTCCAACTTCCCAGCTGAATAGTATAACTTGTAGTTGTAATCAAGCCAGTTTATTCTGTAAGGACCCTATGTCAACATTCTGCAGCCTTTCCCAGTCAGGCATTTATAAGAGATAGGGCTGAATTACACCAGAATTAAACAGAAGTAACACTGAAGTGCTGACAACTGAACTCTGTCATTTCGATCAGATCATTGAACCCTTCCCATTATATTATTACCCCCATCATCATTTCCATATAACCTTGCTCTTACCTTACCTCTGATTACCCCTACTACCAGCTCCATCACCTTGCTGCAACACCCCACTGTTGGTAAGTCTATTTACATCGCCACCCTCCATTTTATCCTCTCCCCCCCTTACCCACTATGAATTCCTTTCCATTGTCATACATCCCCAGTCCTCCACTTAATAGACAAACACATTGTCCATTTAAATCCCACTTCACCTCCTCTCGTTTCTCTCCTGCTTCTACTGCAGCTGGTGATATCTCCCTCATCCCGGGCCCCTCTCCCATACCGCACCTGTATATTAATGCATCCCCACCCTAATGTCTATGCCCGTAATGCTCCTTCATCCATTAGTACCTAAACACACTTTATACACTAATGTACCTTTCCTTTCCCTTCCCCCTGCTCCTATATCTGGGCCTTGTGGAACGCACAGTCTGTTTGTAATAAACTTGCACTGTACATGGCCTATTTATTCTCTAACTGCTTCACTTTCTTGTTCTTACCGAACATGGCTGTCACCCTCTGACTCTTCTCCCACCCACCGTGCTCTCGTATGGTGGCCTTCACTTCAGCCACACTACTAGGCCCGTAAATAAATGTGGTGGGGGGGTTTATTCTCTCTCTGAGCGTTTACTTCAAACCTATCACGCCCTTACAGCCCTCTCCCCGTCTATCTTTTGCAGTTCCACTCATTCCTTGTTTACTCTCCCACAAACCCTCTCAGCAGATTCTGGTTATTTATACGACCCCCGCCCGACCATCGCTTTCCTTTGACCACTTCTGCTTGGTGGCCCACTTCTATCCACTGACATCCCTCAATTATCTTAGGGCTTTCAATACCCCATCGATACCAACACCTTTGCTGCCACTAAACGTCTCTCTCTACCTCCTCCGGCCTTACCCAATGGTCCTCTGCCCAGACCCATTGTAATGGGCACCACTGGATCTGGTCTTTACCCGTTCTCTGTACCTGCTCCATATCTAACTTCCCAACCTCCTTTCTCTGTCCGATCATCATCTTCTCAAATTTAATCTTGTCATCTGTCCTGGCCGTAACCCCTAACAACCAATTTACAGATGCAGAGACCTGCGTAATCTCGACCCCCATTCTCCTCTCTATCCCTCTCACACTTAACTCTACAAATG
>JAACNH010002715.1:0-36023 GCA_019447015.1 Hymenochirus boettgeri
CCCACCTTCCCCATATATATATCACCCCACCTTCCCCATATATATATCACCCCACCTTCCCCATATATATATCACCCCACCTGCCCCATATACGTGCGTTACCCCATCCATTTTTGGGTATGGATGAAGTAGATTTGGCTCTATGTGAGGTTATGTTTCAGTTGGTCCTGCAGTGAAGTCCATGGTCATTAAAAGGGGTAATTTCCAGCCCCAGGGTAAAGATGTCCGTATCGAGTTCACAAGCCACGGGGGTTAATCTCTACACATCAGGACCGGCGCAAACGTTACTGTATTTTGTGTTACTGACTCACCTTGTCCCAGGTGACATTGGCGTCTTGTTTGGACACCTCACACTGAAATGTTGCTGCCCCAGATTCATTGACTGTGAAATCCTGCGGGGGCTGAGTGATCGTCAGGGGGGGCTCAGAGACCGTCAACTGTGCCGTGGTGCGCAGGGAGTCTGCAGTGAAAGCGATGACCCCCGAATCAGGAATGCCGACGTCTGAAAGGTGCAAAAACTGCTGTCGTCCGCTTGACCAAATTGTGCACTGGTCATCAGATGTTAACCGGATTCCACCTTTCCACCACTCTCCTACCAAACCCTCGTGAGACAGTTCTACCATAAAATCCACACCGTTTCCTTCCACGCATTTCACATCCAGAAGCCCCTTCCTCACAGAAATGCTTCGCGCTATGGGAATTTAACAGAGAAACATAAAGTTAATATATATCTATATAATATCTCTATAACAGATATCTGTATCTATATAATATCTCTTTCATTAATCGTTCCAATGGGGGTCTTCATGAACCTACTTATAGGGTCTCTTCCTTAACCAAGCCTATGGGTCTCATTAACCAGCTATGGGTCTTCATGAACCGAGCTTTTATGGCGTCTTCCTATAACGCAGCTTATGGGTCTTCATTAACCAGTCTTATGGATGTCTTCATTAACGCTTAGTCGTCCATTAACGTCTTATGGAGTCTTGCATTAAACCAGTCTTATGGCGTCTTCATAACGGTCTATGGTGTCTGTCATTAAACCAGTTCTTATTGGCCGTTGTATTAACCAGTACTGATTGGTTCTTCATTAACCAGTCTATGGCGTCTTCATAACCAGTCTTCCTGTTGTCTTCATTAACCGCGTCTTATGGTGTCTTCATTAACCAGTTTCTATGGGTCTTCATAACCGGTCTTATGGTGTCTTCATTAACCAGTCTTATGGCGTCTTCATTAACCGGTCTTATGGTGTCTTCATTAACCAGTTTATGGCGTCTTCATTAACCAGTCTTATTGGGTCTTAATTAACCGTTTTATGGCGTATTCATTAACCAGTCTCATGGTGTCTTCATTAACCAGTCTTATGGTGTCTTCATTAACCGTCTCATGGTGTCTTCATTAACCGGTCTTATGGCGTCTTCATTAACCAGATCTATGGGCGTATAACAGTTAAGGTTTCTAAACCGGCTTCTGGTGTCTATTAACCGTCTTATCGTGTCTTCATTAACCAGTCTTAGGCGTTCTTCATTAACGTCTTATGCGTCGTCTTCATTAACCAGGTCTATGGCTCTTCATTAACAGTCTTATGTCGTCTCATTAACAGTTTATGGCGTTCTTCATTAACCAGTCTTATGGCGTCTTCATTAACCAGTCTTATGGCGTCTTCATTAACCAGTCTTATGCGTCTTCATTAACCAGTCTTATGGCGTCTTCTTAACCAGTCTTATGGCGTCTTCATTAACCAGTCTTATGGGGTCATTACATGCCAGGCCTACAGTGTATGGCGTCTTCATTAACCAGTCTCATGGTGTCTTCATTAACCGGTCTTATGGTGGTCTTCATTAACTGATTTTTTGGGGGTCTCTTTAATGGTGTATGGGGGCTTCATTACGTAATATGATGGGTCTTCATTAATTAATGTTATGTTGCCTTCATTAACTGATGTCCAGGGGTCTTCATTAACTGATGTCCTGGGGTCTTCATAACCTGATGTCCTGGGGTCTTCATTAACTGATGTCCTGGGGTCTTCATTAACTGATGTCCTGGGGTCTTCTTAATGATGTCCTGGGGTCTCATTAACTGTTGTCCTGGGCGTCTTCATAACTGATGTCCTGGGGTCGTCATTAACTGATGCTACGGGGGTTATTAACCAAGTGTTTTGGTGGGGTTTTGTGCTATTGCCTGGCAGTACCAGAACACTGAATGCTGGTACATGAAGACTTATTTCTTGAGGTTTAAATAGGATAGATACATTGAACAAGGATTTCCCTACCCACCAGGGGACCTAAACCCCAAGAAAAAAACAAAAAGTGATCCTTGTCTTTTGTATAGATTGCCCAGTCTACTGAAATAAAGTTACAGGGTCGGATCTGTTTGTTAGTGGTTTTTATGTCCCCTCGCCTGCCGTTTCATTGTCCAGGTGAACTGCCACCCTTTAAATGCTTTGTGCTATTCCTTAACGTGTCGAATGGGTGGAACCCTTTGTCCGTTGTAATGATTGACTTGGATATTGAGATATGGGATAGATTCTGTACCCCTCTCCATTGGCCGCGGGGGAAGTCTAATGCCAGGTTGGTATTGGGTTCTTATAAGGGCGTGTGGTGAGAATCTTAGAGATGATGAGCAGATCGTTAAGGCGGTGGTGGTGCAACTGTGTCTGAGGACTAAGGCTGGCACTCTCCTGTCCCCATCGACGTGACGTGAAGGTTGGTACAAAGGACAGGCGAAGCGGCATAAAGAGACACCCCGCGCATCTCGTGGGGTGGAGGAGGGGGAGGAAGAAGCGCTCACTGACCTCATGGGAGGGGGTGCGAACGGGGGAGTGAGTATCTGTGCGATGCCTGCCATGGACAGCTTCAGCTTTTATGGTCACTGGGGAGGAACAGGAGCAGACCAAGAGGCACAGTCGACCCACAGCGAAACACTTGTTCGTGCTTGTCCCTTTAATGCATTTAACACCTTCCCGTGAACGGACCCCAATTATTCCATATTTATTATTCCAGTTTATCCATGGCTGGACGGGACACAATGGACCCGAGATGGTGACCTACTGGATCTGGGAATAACCACTACTCTCCACCCTACATGTCATACTGGAGCCTCCAAGATCTCATCTTCCTGGTCTGGATACGGTGTTTGTCTCAAGATTTACACGGCAGATCTTAGTGGGGATCACCCTGTGCAGGCCACTGTAGTTCCATATTAAGGATAGTGAGTGCTAATTGGGGCTGCATTCAGTAAAGAGCGGCCATGAAAATAAGTCTCTCACACACAGGAAAACCAGGGATTCCTATTGGCTTGAGGACGGGTGATCTTGATCCATCTGTATTATTGTTATCAATATTAAGTATTCTCTCTGTGTGATATAGTCATTTTTATATTATATCGTCTACTGAAGTGAACTAAGGATCAGTTGAGCTATAAACTGACTCTAGGTCCGTATAGTGATATGACATCATCATTTAAAAGTGACATGCAAAATAATATCCAACCATGTGGCTTCAAACTCAGCGAAAACCTGGTTCCCCATCGTTAGAAATCCGCAATATAACCTTCTCCTGTCCATGACTTGGTTCCTCCATTTGTCTTCCAGACCGTCCTTTAAGTAACCGCTAGGCCAAATCCCTGTGCTTACCTGCATCTTGTACTGCGGCTTCCCGCTGTGACCTTGCTCTGCCTCCCCTCTCTCCTCTCTAAACGGCTGTCCCTCCTTTAACACTTGGGGACCGGACTCTGATTCTCTCGCCCAAGTGACTGATGTTTGGCTGATCAGGCTGCACATGACTCCTGATTCTGTGTTTTCTTCATCGTGGGCTTGTTGGGATTTTTTTTTAATCAATTATTCATTTTCTTTGCTCCCGAACCTCCGGTCACCATCATGGGGAAACAGCGGGGACCCCCGATCACCATCCTCTCATGACGGGGGACGATCTGTTATATGGTTTTAACTGTGAACGTCAACGACCAACTTTACAAGTCCGCTGGTTGCGTGCGGGGAGGAGCTGGTGTCGGGGGTGAGGGCGGTGGTGAAAAGTCCCTGGCGAGAGGCGTCATCGGCAAATCACCACCAGAAACATTGCGCACATCTGATTTCCGGGACGTACACCCTGGATGCGGCCACAGAACCAGATGAAACGCAGCGGTCCAGTGGAAGGTAACGTGACGCTCTGGCAGGCCCTTCTCTTAATCCATATTCCCTCCATATACATTTGAAATATGTTTAACTTGCCCTTTAATCCCAGTAATGTTGATTAGTGGATGAATTTTTATTCAGGGTAAGAAAGATCAGGAAAACAAGCAGCATGGCGCCCCAGATAAACAAAAACCTTGTCTGTCTCCTCGCGCTCTCGTCTCGTGAGTTTGGTACCGAATGCAGACGTCACGTCTGGAAGGGGAGAAGACGGGGACCTTTAAGTGCGCGTTCTTCCCCAGATGATGGGATGTTCGGTGGGAGTTGATATGGGCCCACCGTGTACTCGGACAAGCGGTTTAGTATGACCAGCAATGGGGGAATGGATGTGCCATTCACTAACACTGCGCTCCTGTCGACTGTCCGATTTCAGGCAAGTCAAGACCAATGCCGGAGGGGATCGTTATCCGGCCGGCCAAGCGAGAGTTTCAAGGTGGGGTCCCCAGCAGGGGAACCTAGTCTGTATATCCCATGGGGTGTGGAACATCCCTACAGTACCAGGTGGCACTTCTGGGGGTTTCTGCCCAAGACAAAACGTTGTATGACGCCCTTTCGTGCGCCAGCCACATGAAAGTGGGGTGGCTTTGGTGGGATGGGGTTGTGGCTCTAAATTTTACGGAATTTTGGTTTTTTTAATTCCTATCATATAGGTATTTAGCATCATGTAAATTACTAGATACAGATAGTCAAATCCCTTTACTATACAGCTGTGTTATAGCTGTGCTATACAGTTACGATACATTAGAAATGACAGGCTTCTCTGTGTTAAAAAGATTTTGTTAAACCCTGCCACCACGTCAAGGTAGACTCTTTCAGCAGGGCCATAACTAACCCAAACTAGTCTAACCTAGCCTAACAACCCAACTAGTCTAAACCTAGCCTAAACTAGCCTAACTAGTCTTACCTAGTACCTATAACTATACCAATCTAATAGCAACTAAACTATAGTCTAACCTAGACTAACTAGTCTTACCTAACTAGTCTACCTTAGCCTATAAATAACCTAAATAAGTCTAACCTAGCCTAACTAAACTAACAGTCTAACTAGGACTAACTAGTCTAACCTAGCCTAACAACCTAACTGTCTAACCTAGACTAAATTCTTACCTAGCCGTAACTAACCAACTAGTCTAACATCTAGCCTTAACTAACCTAACTAGTCTAACTAGGGACTAACTAGTCTACCTAACTTGAGTACTACACTCACCTGAGCACCTAGCAAACCTAACCTATACCTAGTATAACTAGCTAACTAACCGACTTCTAGACTAGAACTAACGTCTAACCTAGTAACTACAACAGCTAACCAGCCCTAACTAACTAACAGCTAACCTAGACTAACGTAGTCTACCTAGACTAACTAACCCAACTAGTACTAAACCTAGCCTACTAACCTAAATAGTCTAACCTAGGACTAACTAGGTTCTAACCTAGACTAACTTAACCCCAACTAGTCAACCTAGCTAACTAAACCTAACAGCCCTAACTAACGCAATCGTCTAACCTAAGACTAACTAGTCTAACCTCGCCTAACTAGGGTCTAACCTAGATAACTAAACCAATATTGTAAACCTGACCTAGCCTAACTAGTCTAACCTTAGACTAACCTAACCAAACTATGTGACCTAGGTCCCCCCTAACTAACCCAACTGTATAACCTAGACAAACTATCTAACCTAGACTAACTAGTCTAACCTAGGACGAACTAACCCAAACTATTCTAACCTATGCCTAACATAACCTAACTAGTCTAACTATACTGACGTTAACTGAGTGGACTAACTAGTACCTAACTAGACTAACCTAACTAACTCCACGTCTACCTAGCCCTAAAACCCAACTAGTCTAACCTAGGGACTACACTAGTCTACAACCTAGGATAATAGTCTAACCTAGCCTAACTAACATAAACTAGTTAACCTAGACTAACTAGTCTAACCCGTTAAGCCTACACTAATAATAGTCTATCCTAGTCTTTCTTGCATTGTGGGAATAACATGGATGATGAGGAGGATCTCTCCACATAGCTTTACACTGTTCAGTGTAGTTCATTTGGGGGTCCAGGTCCCTTCATTGTGTGACCTTTCTCCTCCCGCCCCACAAGGCGCAGGTGCTGTTTCTGAAGCGGCTGCAGGATGTGGAAGCGAGGAAGAGGAGCAGGAGTGTGAAGTTGGAGGTTCAGGTGACGACAGAGAGAGCCGAGGTTCCATTGGATGAAGCAAGGAGTGGTCATTCAACCCGGGGCCAAATACATATTACAGGACCAGGGCCACAGTCACTCCCTGACTATCCACCAGCTCCACCCCTCCGACCGTGGACGATACAGCTGTGAGAGCCTCCATGATCGGACAGAATGTCGCCTGAACGTGTTACGTACGTATGAGACCTTCCATTACATAATGGCTTCATTCAGTAACCAATCACACCACTTGTACAGTATCTCCATAGACAGAGTGTGGCAAAGTCTGTAACCAGCAGCATTGTGGGGAAAAAATAACCTGTATCCTGGAAACAAAGTTTTTCTCTCTGCTCAGTCTTGCTTATAGACAGGACACAGACAGGTCACCCAGTAGTTACTTGGCAACTCTGGCAGGGGGACATACCTGTTATAGAGATAGTATATAGATACAGATACAGTATCTGTTAGTTATACGAGATATCATAGAACAGATACCCTGTTATGAGATTATTATCATAGAACAGATAAGTATCTGTAGGTGATCTAGAGCTATTCATTAGATACAGATACCTTGTTATTAGAGATATTATTAAGGTACAGAATCCAGATCTGTTAGTGTATTAGAGATATCATACTAGATACAGATACCTGTAGATACGGATATCTATATAGATACAAGATACGTAATCTGTAGTTATAGAGAATCATATAGATACAGATACCGGTGTATAGAGATTGATTATTAGATAAGATATCGATAGAGATATGATATAGATACAGATATCTGTTATAGAGATATCATATAGATACAGATACCTGTTATAGAGATATTATATAGATACAGATACAGTATCTGTTAGTTATAGAGATATTATATAGATACAGATACCTGTTATAGAGATATTATATAGATACAGATATACTGTATAGAGATATGATATAGATACGAATCTGTTCTAGAGATATTATTAAGGAGATACAGATATACTGTATAATGGAGAATTACATAGATAAGAATATATGCTTATTAAGAAGGATAAATATAGAGTATCTGTGTTCTAGAGAGATTATATAGATTACAAGTATCTGTTATAGAGATATATAATAGTACAGATATGATGTTATAGAGATATTATATGATTCCAGATTCGGTTATAGGATTATTATTTAAGGATACAGATATCCTGTTCTAGAGTGATTTATGATAGATACAGATATCTGTTATAGACGATATTATAGAGTACACGAATATCATGTTTCGGATATTAGTATAGATACAGATACTGTTCTAGGAGATATTCTATAAGATACGATATCTTGTTCTAGAGATATTATATAGTATAGAATCTGTTCAGAGATATTATATAGATACAGATATTCTGTTAGAGATATTAATAGATACAGATATCTGTTCCTATCGAGATATTTATAGATACAGAATCTGTTATAGAGATATTATATAGATCAGCAGATCTGGTTCTAGAGAATATTAATGAGATAAGATTATATCGGTTATAGAGATATTATATAGATTACAGATATCTGTTCAAAATATAAGAGATTATAGAGTCAATAGATACAGATATCTGTTCTAGGAGATATTATATAGATACGAGATATTGTTTAGACATATTATATAGTACAGATATCTGTGTTAGAGATATATATAGAATACAGATTCTGTTTCTAGAGATATTATATAGATACAGATATCTGTGCTAGAGATATGATATAGATGACAGTATCTGTTTAAGGAATAGTATATAGATACAGATATCTATAAGATTATATGCAGATCGATAGGATATTATATAGATACAGATATCTTCTGAAGAATTTAATAGATACAGGATACTGTTGTAGAGATTTATATAGATACGATATCTGTTATAGAGATATTATATAGTACAGATTACAGTACTGTTAGTTATAGAGATTATTATATAGATACAGATATTTGTTCTTAGAGATATTATATAGATAACAGATATCTGTCTAGAATATTATATAGATACAAAAAGAGAATTATATTAAAACTGTTATAGAGATATATATAGATACGATCCTGTTATAGAGATATTATATAGATACAGATTACCTTTATAGATTCTATTTTTGAAGAGACGTATGAGATATTATATAGATCAGATATCTGTTATAGAGTATATCATACGATACAGATGACCTGTTATAGAGATATATATAGATACAGAGGCAGTATTGTTCTTATAGAGATATATATGATTACAGATATCGTTTATGGATATTATATAGATACAGATATCTGTTCGTAGAGATATTATATAGATACAGATACCTGTTATAGAGATATTAAATAGATACAGATATCTGTTATAAAGATATTATATAGATACAGACATCTGTTATAGAGATATATAGATACAGATATCTGTGTATACGGATTATTATATAGATACACTACCGTGTTATAGAGATTATTATGTAGATACAGAACATACCTGTTAGTATAGGATATATATATAGAAACAGAATCTGTTCAGAAGGAGGGTATTATATGATACAAATCTGTTCTACAGAATTATTATAGATACAGATATCTGGTTCTAGAGATATTATATAGATTACAGATATTTTTTCTAGAGATATTCATATAGATAAGATATCTGTTTATTAGAGATATTATATTAGATAAGATATCTGTCTAGAGATATTTATAGATACAGATATCGTCTAGGAGATTTATATTAGATACAGATACTGTTTAAAGAATTATTAGATACAGATATCTGTTCTAGAGAATATATAGATCAGATATTATAGAGATTATCGATAACAGATATAGTACGTAATGATAAACTGAGATATTATATAGATACAGATAATTGTTATAGAGATATTATAATAGATACAGATTCAGTCGATAGAGATATATATAGATACAGATATCTCGTTTTATAGAGATATGATGATATCGAGTATAATAGACAGAATTGTTATAGAGATATTATATAGATACAGTATCGTGTATTTAGAGATATTATATAGATATATCGCGAAGTAATAGACAATTGTTCTAGAAATTATATAGTACAGATATCTGTTACTAGAGATATTATATAGATAAAGATATCGTTTCTAGAGAATTATATGCACAGATATCGTCAAATAGATAGATATCTCTTCTAGAGATTATATAGATTTACAGATATCTGTTCTAAGCTGAATTATATAGATTTAACAGAATATAGTTCTAGAGATATTAGAGAATAAGATCCAGATATCTGTTATAGAGATATTATATGAGATACAGATATCTGTTATTAGAGATATTATATAGATACAGATAGTTCTAAGTTTACTAGCAGATCGGTTATAGAGATTATAGATAACAGCATATCTGTTCTGAGAGATAGTATATATGATGACAGAATCTATGAGTTTATGGACAGGAGATTTCAGATATTTATAGATCAGATATCTGTTAGAGATATTATATAGATTACAGAATCTGTTCTAGAACGATATATATAGATACAGATATCTGTTCGAGTATAATGTACAGATAATATGTCTCTGATAGATATGATACAGATTCTGTCTTAGAGATATTATATAGATACAGATATCTGCTCTAGAGATATTATATAGATACAGTTCTGTTAGAGAATTTTTGATACAGAACGTATGATTATTAGATTACAGAATCTGTATATAGAGATATTATCGATACAGATACAGATACTCTGTGTATAGAGATTATATAGATCGATACAGATTAGTTATGGATTATAAAGCATATGTCGAGATATGTGTATAGATACAGATATCTGTTCTTGAGAGATATTAGAATAGATACAGATATCGTTATAGAGATATATATAGATACAGATAACTTTATATGAGTATTATATAGATACAGATACCGTATAGAGAATTTATATAGTACAGATACCTGTTATACGAGATATTATATAGATACAGGATACTGTTATGAGATATTATATAGATACAAACCTGTTATAGAGATATGAATAGATACAATGCAGTATCTGTTAGTTATAGAGAATATATAGATACAGATATCTGTGTATAGAGTGATGATTATATATAGATACCATATCTGTTATAGATGAGATATTATAAGTAACAGATCCCTGTCTATAGAGCTATAAATAGATACAGATATCTGTTATAAAGATATTATATAGATACAGACATCTGTTATAGAGATATATAGATACAGATATCTGTTATAGAGATATTATATGGATACAGATACCTGTTATAGAGATATTATGTAGATACAGATACAGTACCTGTTAGTTATAGAGATATTATATAGAAACAGATATCTGTTCTAGAGATATTATATAGATACAGATATCTGTTCTAAAGATATTATATGAGTACAGATCTGTTCTAGCAGATATTATATAAGATACAGATATCGTGTTCTAGAGATATTATTGAGATACAGTATTCTGTTATAGAGATATATATAGATACAGAATCTGTTCTAGAGATATTATATAGATACAGATCTGTTCTAGAGATATATTATAGATACAGATATCTGTTCTAAAGATATTTATTGATACAGATATCTGTTTCTAGAGAATTATATAGTACAGATATTGGTGATAGAGATATTTATATAGATTACAGATATATGTTATGAGAATTGATTATATAGATACAGATATCTGTTCTAGAGATATTATATAGATACACGATATCTGTTATAGAGATATTATTATAGATACAGATATCTGTTTTAGAGATATTATATAGATACAAGATATCTGTTACTAGAGATATTATATGATACAGATATCTGTTCTAGAGATATTATATAGTACAGATATCTGATAGGTATAATAGAAGATATTCTCTGAGATTAAATATAGATACAGAGATCTGTTCTAGAGATATTATATGAGTACCGATTCTTGTTCTAGAGCTATATATAGTATATCAGAAAATAGATATCTGTTCTAGAGATATTAGTATAGATACAGATATCTGTTATAGAGATATTATATAGATACAGATATCTTCTAGAGATTTATATAGATACAGATATCTGTTATAGAGATATTAATAGATACAGGATATCTGTTCTAGAGATATATTATATAGATACCAGCATATCTGTATTAGAAGATAGTATATAGATACAGGAATCTGTTCTAGAGATATTATTATAGATACAGCATTTCTGTATAGAGATATTATATAGATAACAGAATCTGTTCTAGAGATATTATATAGATACAGATATCTGTATAGAGATATTATATAGATACAGATATCTGTTCTAGGAGAATATATAGATACAGATATCTGTTCTAGAGATATTATATAGATACAGATTGATCTGTTCTAGAGATATTATATAGATACAGATATCTGTTATAGAGATATTATATAGATACAGATATCTGTTCTAGAGATATTATATAGATACAGAATCTGTTATAGAAGATTATAATAGATACAGATTACTGTTCTAACAGCATTATATAGATACAGATATTTTCGAGATATATATAGATACAGATATCTGTTATAGCGATATTATATAGATACAGATTATATGTTATAGAGATATATATAGATAAGATATCTGTTCTAGAGTATTTTATATAGATACAGATATCTTTAGAGGAATTATATAGATAAAGATTCTGTTCTAGAGATATTAGTATTAGATACAGATATCTGTTCTAGGATATTATATAGATACAGAATCTGTTCTAGAGATAATATATAGATACAGATCTCTGTTATAGAGATTTTATATAGATACAGTATTCTGTCTAGAGATATTATATAGGATACATGATATAGGGTCTATAGAGATATATATAGATACAGAATCTGTTCTAGAGATAGTTATATTAGATACAGATAATCTGTTCTAGAGATATGTAATAGATACAGATATCTGTTCTAGAGATAGTTATAAGTATAACAGATATATGTCTAGAGAATTATTAATAGCTAATCGGATAGCAGATATTATATGATACATTATAGTTAAGATATGTTCTAGAGATATTATATAGATACAATACTCTGTTAGACTAGAAGTATTTATATCAGATACGATATCTGTCTTCTAGAGATTCGATATAGATACAGATATTGTTATAGGAACTATATATCTGTCTAGAGAATTATATAGATACGATATCATGATTATAGAGGATATATATAGATACAGATAATCTGTTTCAGAGATATTATAAGTAAGATTATTGTTTCTAGAGAATATTATTAGATTACAGATATCTGTCTAGAGCATCTTATATAGATACAGATATCTGTTCTAGAGATATTATAAGCATACAGATATCTGTTAGAGAGATAGTATAGATACAGAGATCTGTTATAGAGATGATTATATAGATACCGATATCTGTTATAGAGTATTTATGATAAGATATCTGTTGGTTTAATAACGATGATATGCTTTCAGATTATATAGATACAGATATCTGATTAGTAGAGATATTATTATAGATACAGATACAGTACCTGTTAGTTATAGAGATATTATATAGATACAGATATCTGTTCTAGAGTTATTATATAGATACAGATATCTGTTCTAGAGATATTATATAGATACAGATATCTGTTATAGAGATATTATATGATTACAGATTACCTGTTATAGAGATATTATAGTCAGTATCAGTACTGTTACTAGAGATATTATAAGATACAGATACCTGTTTTTAGAGATATTATATTAGATACGATATCTGTTATAGAGATATTTATAAGAACAGATACCTGTTATAGAGATATTATATAGATACAGATACAGTATCTGTTAGTTATAGAGATATTATATAGATACAGATATCTGTTATAGAGATATTATATAGATACAGATATCTGTTATAGAGATATTATATAGATACAGCAACCGGTATAGAATATATTAAATAGATACAGATATGTTATAAAGATATTATATCGATACAGGACATCGTTATACGAATGATAGATACAGATATCGTTATAGAGACGTTATATAGATCAGATCCTGTTATAGAGATATAGACAGTACATAGCTGATTCTAGGATATTAGTTATAGAGACATACAAATACTGTTTAGCAGGGGAGAATAATAGATACAGATACTCTAAAGATATTAATGTAAGATATTTATATCGATTAAGTATCTGTTAAGTATTATATAGATACAGATAATCTGTTCTAGAGATATATATGATACAGATATCTTCGATTTAGAAGATATCTGGTTATAGAGATTATATAGATACAGAATACTGTCTAGAGATATTATATAATCACGAATCGTTCTAGAGATATTATTATAGATACAGATATCTGTTCTAAGATATTATATAGATTACAGATATCTGTTATAGAGAATTATATGATACAGATATATGTTATAGAGATTGTATATAGATACAGAATTGTCTTCTAAAGATATATATAGATACAGATATCTGGTTATAGAGATATTATATAGATACAATATTGTTATAGAGGATATAATAGATAAAGATATGGTATAGAGATCTTATATAGATACAGATATCTGGCTACGATTATTATATAGATCAAGATCTGTTTAGAGTAATTATATAGATACAGATATCTGTTCTAGAGAATATTATATAGATACAAGATGATCTGTTTAGAGATATTATCAGATACAGATACAGTATGTTAGTTTATAGAGATATTATATAGATACAGATACCTGTTATAGAGTATTAGTATATAGATACAGATATTGTTCTAGAGATATATATAGATCACAGCATATCTGTTTCTGAGATGATTATATAGATACAGATATCTGTTATAGAGATATTATATAGATACATATATCTGTTATAGACATAGTATATAGATACAGATACAGTATCTGTTAGTTATAGAGATATCATATAGATACAGATACGTGTATAGAGATATTATAGTAGATACAGTAAACAGTATATGTAGTTATAGAGATATTATATAGGACAGATACTGTTATGAGATTTCTATAGATTACAGCATACCCCGTTATAGGAGATATTATATGAGATAAAGATATCTGTTATAGGACGAATTATATAGATTACAGAGTACAGTATCTGTAGTATAGAAGATATATATAGATACAGATATCTGTTCTTAGAGAATTATATAGATACGATATCTGTTCTAGAGATATTAATAGATACAGATATCTGTTATAGAGATATTATATAGATTACAGATATTAGTGTATAAGATATTATATAGATAAAGATATACAGTATCTGTTAGTATGATGCTATTTATAAGATTCAGATATCTGTTAAGAGATATTATATAGATGAACGATTACCTGTTTAGAGATAGTTGTATAGCTACAGATATTCTGTTATAGAGATATATTATATAGATTACAGAACCTGTTAGAAATAATTATATGAGACATTAAAGATATTGTCATAGTCAGAAATTTTCGGATATATATAGATACAGATATCTGTTCTAGAGACTATTATATAGATACGATATCTGAGAGAATAAGATGATCTGTTATAGAGATATATAGAACAAATTTTAGAGATTTTTATTACAGATATGTTATACGAGATATTAATACGATTACAGAGATCTGGTTATAGAGATCTATTATATAGATACAGATATCTGTTATAGAGATATTATATAATACAGATATCAGTTATAGAGATATGTATAGATACAGATATCTGGCTATAGAGATATTTATAGTTCAGATATTGTTAGCAGAGCCATTTGCATTTATTTGCGAGTTATTATCATGCCAAGAGAAATTCAACACCGCCTCCTGGATTGTGACCACACCCCAGAATTGCTGTCACGGCCACACCCCCAAAAATCACGCTCATACCCCAACCATCAGGCCACACCCCAAACATCACGGTCACACTCATACCCCACCATCAAGCCATGCACCCAAAGATAACTCAGCCCCCAAACCAACACATGCCCCCAAATGTTGTGAGCATGCTACCAGATTTGTGTCACCCCCCCTCTCCCCCAAAAAAACCCCATTACAATCCGCTCTGTGATATTGAGAGCTTGAGTACCTGTCTGTGAGAGATGTGAGTGCCAATACATGATTGCCTGCCTGAAAGAGATTATACTGTACATATATAAAAACAAAGGGAAATATTTTGCAGGAAATATATAGAAGGAGAATCTGAAATAAATATCCACACATCAATGTTTTATTTAAATGTTTTATTTATTTTTATTTCCCTAACCTACACTATCCCAGAGTTGATCCAGAGGAAGGCGAAAACCCCAGAAGGGGAAAAAATTCCTTCCTGACTCCTCTGGGCATCGGATAAATCCCTAGATCAACTTTATTACATTTAAAGGGAACAAAAGGCAGAAGGTAGTTTGGATACTTACCTATTAGTGCTGCTGCTTTCTCTGATCCTCCCCCCCTCCCCATGGCCGGGCCAGTTTCCAGGTGGAGGGGGTGGGGCCAAAGCGGTCCCTACACAGTGACACTGCAGCTGAGGTAAGTATCCAAGTACCTGTTGTGCTCCCAGGGGTCACATCAGTGATTTATGTCCTCACCCTGGGTACATCCAAAGGGAAAGTAAAGGCCTGTACACACGTGGATTTACAGGTCCTGACCGTGCGCTCGATGTGCACGAAGGACTTCACTTGCTGTCACTAAATGTAGTGCACTCGTCGGCAAACGCCCAGTCGGTAGGGCATTGTTGATGATCAGCCGGGTGGGATCATCACTGATACCCGACCTAAACGCCCTTACACCTTACCAATACTTGGCTGAAAAGGCCATTTACACACATTATGTGTCCGGGTGCGGGCCCCCCACGTTGCATGTGTGTACGAAGCCCAAGGCTTTTGTTCTCCTTTAAACAACCCAAATTAAAACTACCTACCAATTTATACATCATCCCTACATTAAAGATGAGGGGTCCAGCTTGTCTATTGGACGGGCTGAAAAACCCTGAAAGGCACATTAGCATAGGTTGGAGAACACCACTTGTGGGAATGACCACCCTTCCCACCACTGATAGGTCCTACAGGAATATAATACTGGTCTACACTTTCATGTTTCATTTCTTCTGCCCAACACGGATGTATCCTGCAGGTTTTATATGAGTGTCTTCATTATTGTCTTTCTTTTCTTCTTTTTCTTCTCTCTCTTTGACTTGGCTCCCTCAGACAGCTTAAAGGAGTATAAATATATACAGTATACTTTAATATATATCAAAATGATTACTAATAGATCCTTTATGTAATTACATAATGTAAATCCTATCTATATACCAGCTGTGACCACCACAGCTTGTTACCAAAATCCTTTGTCTAATCCCCATCTCTCGAACTGAATTTCCATGTACCTGACTTTACATGCGTTGGTGTATTCGTACAGTGATGGATTTCCTTACCTTGCTCTACTAATAATCTATTTTGCTTGAACTGGAAGTATTTTCTGATCTGATGTATCATGTGTTCGTCCGGCACAACTGTACAAATCGGTGTTTAGCAGCTCCTCAGCACTAGCTTCATTCTCGGTTTCTTCCTTAAGCACTGTAGTAGAAGAGCGGAAGGTACTCGACCTGACAAATAAAAAGCAGAATGGCCTGAGCATAACCTTTAAATCCATGGTCCCCCTTAAGGGAATGTGTATAATTCATACAGTCCAACAGTGCGATACATGATTACAAGAATGTAAGGGCTGGAATAGCACAAGGGTCCAATAGAGAGACACTTACAATTTGCTGGATGTCTGAATGTACGAATGGGATCTTTTTCTTTTAATACTGAAAGGAAAAATGAAATAGAATCAGAGCAACTAATTGCACCTTCATATGTCTTCCCTTTAACTCCATTCGTACCTTGGTAAACTATATAGGAAATGGAAATCCATTTTACTTACCCGCCTTTCCTTCTGCTAGTGCCAGGGCCGTCATTCCAAGTGACCATATGTCGCACTGCCAATAAATCACTTACTTTGCACTCGTTCCCAGTACATCTAGAATTAGGGTTAATCACTACATAGTAATAATAGACAACCTTACCTTCCAGTCATATCCTGCAGGACCGTTTTCAACCACCTCCGAGCCATGAACGAGGGGTTCCTGCACACCAAGAACACCTGCCTGATTTGGGGTTTAATTTTGTAGATATTCCAAGGTCACTGAATGCACAATTACCCAGACTCCCCATTAGTTCATCTCTTAACACTGATATCTAAAGTCTAAGAACAGATGGTCTGCATAGCACTAGTGGCCTCTAGAACACAGAGGGTTACTCACTTAGTTTCACACCTGCCTTCTCCGTCACCATGATGTTGGACGGTTTATGTCACGGTGAACGATGCCCTTCTTATGTAGATATTTCAGTGCCTACAGACTCAGACAATAGGGTCAATATGGAGAGGTTAAGCTACTAAGGGCCATATTCATAAGGCGTTATTGAAAAATAACTATGACGATCGTAAGTTACCATATCATTTGTAATCAACGATAAAGTGTCCGTAGATTACCTATCCCCATAGAATACCATTGCCGTAGTTTACCACCGTATGATATCCTATGACTGAAGGTTTGTTAATTAACGAACGTTCGACATAAATGTAAGACCGCGGCTGTACATTTACAGTCACGGTCATACTAAGGATTTATTTCTATTTGTAAAAAGCAATGAAACTTTTATAATACAAGCTCCAAACAGAGGAGTTTGCTAGTTTTACCTTTAATATTTCCCTGCACATATATCGGATATAGAGCCTGGAGA
Organism: Hymenochirus boettgeri; assembly: GCA_019447015.1. Classification (NCBI taxonomy): domain Eukaryota; kingdom Metazoa; phylum Chordata; class Amphibia; order Anura; family Pipidae; genus Hymenochirus; species Hymenochirus boettgeri. The sequence continues at coordinate 18,145 of JAACNH010002715.1, forward strand.
TTGTCTAATGACGCTATACCTGACATACATCATCCAATGTTTCTCCACTGCAGTATTCCATGGCAATCTGAACAGAAAGGGTTAATTGGATAAATCAAGGGGAGCGCAGGAAAATTCCATTACAATGTATTCAGTAAATAGCCAGATTAGATGCACCATACAGTATTTAGGAGGCGGAGTTTAATGACCGCTATCTGGCCAAATTAAGGCACCCAATGTATTATTGGGTTAGTTCTGGTTTAACCCAATCTGCGTTGGCCGTGCCATTTCCATTTACTTATGTAGAAAAGACTAAGATAAGATTTGCACAAAGTTTTTACGTGAAACTTATGCCACTTCTATGGCAGCGTAAAGCGCCAGGTCTCACCTGACCGGGATCCCGCGGTGCAGTAATTTTTGCAATGGATTTTAATACATCGTGGGATCACAGTCCGGTAAAGATCACTTTCATATACATACATCGCCCCCTAGTCTGTTGGCAAACTAATAATCCCATCGTTTGCAGCCAAGAAAAGATGTTTAATTTATGGCAGGAGAGTCATCACACTTGGTATAAGCAACACAACAGCTACTTACCCAGAGCTGGGGGTGTTCGTTGTTAATAGATGGAGCCTTGTAATATGCCCCCTTGTGCCAACGTGTTGGAGTGCTTAGAGCCTTAGCATCTTCACTTCTCGCGCGGGCACATTCTTCATTCTGATAGAGGGAAACAACACATTTAAAACCATGGAGAGCAACAGAAAAGACAATGAATAGGACACATTGTCTTTATACTGGAGTTACTGGGAACAACAACAATAATCTACACACAAGCCATCTTGTGTTTTTTCTGCCTTTAGCTTTACACAGTTCACTATTAGATTGTAAAAAATATTTAACCCCCTTGAGCTCCACCACTTTGACCGCAACTTGCCCTTCTTCTTATGGTGACCCTAGAATTAAACAAAAGAGATTTAACTGACAATTTAACCACATCAGTTCTCTATACAGAAAGTTAAAGTCCCATCTTTGTAAAAGGATGAAAGGATAGTTTTAAAGGGTAACTCCAGACAAAAAACTAACCACTTTTTATCTTACAATTCCCCACAGCGCAATTCCTTTGCAGTTTCCCTCTCTTTTCCTGATAATGACTGATCAGTCATGGTTGCGACAGTGACATCACGGCAATGGCTGACAGCATTACCGAATGAGCGGTTGAGAGCACACTCTGCTTCTGAGCACATTCGTTAACAGCTGCAACAAGAGCACGAGGTGGGACTTCTGCCGAGAGATTGGCTGTTGTAAGTTCCTATAACTTAGTGTGGAAGCATCGGGAAAAGGTAAGATTAAAACCGCAGTGGGGTTTTGGGAGATGATGGTGCTAAAAATAGTGTCTCATTTACCCGAGCTGCTATCGCTATTAGTAAATATCCCGATCGTTGATTCATATCACGTTTGCAAATTGGGTAAATCCCGAAAAGGGACTTACAACATTTTATGGCAGCTATTAGCGCAAACACGATATTGAATTGCGAGCATCGGATGCATGGGTGCCTTTGGCACAACCCACGCATCCGCCGCTAATATAGAGTTAAGTCACCTAACCGACAGCGAACCATTTAGCGCCACTTTAACTCCTATAAATTTACCCCAGCATCTCTGAGTAAATTGGCCCCTTTTTCTTGGCTGGAGTTGCCCTTTAATACTATTCCTATTTAGTAAGTAACCTACCTTAACACTTGACTGTGCTCCCCTTGCCAAGCTGTTCTTGAAGAGTCAGGATGTTGGGACTAAATACAGAAGAAAACACCTTATTATCCTTATTTATCGATTGTATCTTAGTTTCCCTTTTTGGATTGCACTATTGGAATATTGTGCAGTGCTGCCTTTCCAAGTGTCACTATAGAATACACAATCCATAATGACCATAATACCTTATAACGTTCTGAAGGGTTTCTCCAGCTAAAAAGACAAAAAAAGGATGTTAATCCTGTACTATATCTACTTGTTTGATTAGGGTTAATTATATTGTAAATAAAATAAATTTGAAATCTTACTTTATTTATGAATCTCTCGCCACCAACCCATTTGTGCAGATTAGATTTCTCCTGGAGAGAAAATAAGAAAAAACAGGATTTACATTCACTGAATATAAACAATTCTAAAACAACATTATTTACCATGTAAAGTAAATATAAAAAAAAAAAAGTTTTACTAATGCTGTAAATGAGATTTTTTTCACATCTGGGTAATGTTTTTCTTATTTATTGCAGAATGTCTTGGCGCTTCCATCACCTCTTCTAAAGAGAAATAGTTTTTTTTTTGTTTTGTGATGCGCTTTAATCTTTTGTGATGTCATAGTGATGTCATCGTGGTTTGCATACACACACTCCTGTCTGTGACTAATTATGCTATTACATGTGTATCTGTTGTATCAATTAGATCAACTGGACTTGAAATGTAGTTCTTGAAGACGTTTCGCTAGTCATCCGACGGCTTTCAATTCAGAATGACTTGTACAAAATCGTGGCAATGTACCCTGGAAAATCCCAATTACATATCACACCAGCCATGTTAAGGGTGTGATTGGATAGTGGCAAGAGGTGTTATAGGAACGCCCAGAGTTAAGGTGTTAAAACAGCATTGTACATGGCAGATCACCTGGGGTTCCTAAACACCTCTTAGCCACTATCCAATCACACCCTAACACTGGCTGTGATATTAATTGGGATTTTCCAGGTACATAATTGCCACAGATTCTTGTACAAGTCATTCTAAGTTGAAAACCAGTCGCGGAGAACTACGAACCAGCTCATCAAGATTCATAACTCAAGTCCGTTGATCTATTGAATACAACAGATATACCATGACCTGGATGAATGAGCACCTCACAAGCTAATAATGGTGATGTCTCGTACAAACAGAATAACTGGCCATACTACTTTTACAATGGGTTTCTATTATTTTAAATAACTTCTGTAACTAAACTCCCCTGTCCCCCACCCCAAGGATACCTTCTTGTGAAAAAAATCTGCTTGTAGCCTCTGCAATCAGCTGGAAAATTTCGCTGTTTTGGGTGTGTCCTCCACTCTTCACTGCAGTATTAGCATACCCCGCCCCTTTCCCTTCTGCAGTATAAACATGTTATAAACCCGCCCCCTTTTGACCCCATGACTAATAGACTTCCCTCTCTCTGCACGTGCACTGTTTTTTGCTGTATCAGATAGATTACTGTCCACACAGGGGGATATCAGCACAGCTCAGCTACTGAACTTGTATTACTAACACACAACTTACACCTCACTTGGTACTGGTTAATGAAATAAACCGCCTCCCACCTGCTTCAGACCCGGTCACAACATTGTTTTCCAGGGGAGGGGAGGGAGAAGGAATCGGATTCCAGTCAGGAGCAGAGAAAGAATTTTCTTGCAGTCCAGTCAGGCAGTCTTAGAGGGTCTGGAGCGGAGCTTGTTGCAGAGATATAAAACTCTGCGTCAGCAATCCCTCCTCCTTTTGTGTTCGGCAGGAAGACTAAATAGGAAGGGGTTGCTGGTGCATAGCAAGCATGGACTGCTGCCTTGTGGTGGGTGGGTCCTGTGATGTGACATGGACCCTGTGATGTGACAATCCGCCCTATACATCATGGCCATCCCTCCAAACATTGCAGGTACATCCTCCAAAATCATGCCCACATCCACAAACATCCTGTACATGCCCCCAAACATCCCAGGCACACTTCCAAACACCCAAACTTGACACCCATGCCCCAAAACATCATACCCACGCCCAAATATTGAGACCACCAAATGTCACGTGCAAGCCTCCTGGACACCCCAACATCCAGAGACACGCCCCCAACAGTCCACACCCTAAAATGCCATGCTTCCACCCACCGCAACATCGCAGACATGCCCATCCACAAACCAGGAAGGTTGGGGGGTATGGACTACATGAATTACCTGCATTACGTGGACTTAACACCAGACACACACTGCCCACATGTCACACACTTCACAAATAGTTACAACTAAAAGAACAAAGACATCATCACTTTCAATTCCACAACCAGAAACTTTATTGATTGGGATCATAGTCAATTAAAGTGATCCTTGCAGGATAAAGTGTTAAAGTGCAAACAAGTGACATACTGCTAACTAATGTGCAAAAATAGAGCACGCTTAATAAAACACACAACGCTCAGACAGAGCAACAGAATGAGCCCGACTTTAACAACACACAGACAAAGAGCCACCGTCAGATGATCAGAGACACTGCCGCCTGTCAGTCACTAGTGTAGATATTCAGTTGCAATCAACACATTTTCCCAACGGCAAATTCCATGTATGTTCACCACAACATTTGTATATTTACACTCCAGGTGGAAAAACTGATAACGTTGTATATAACGTTTTGCTATAAACATATGTGCTGTACGTCCCTCAAGCAATGTCACCTCCTCCAACTCATAACTATTAATACATGACTTACCAGCTGCACCAAATACTATACCCATGTGTACACGGGCAATGCCGGGTACAAACTGCTAATATTATACAAAACTTTTTTTTCCTGAAAAAATGCTTTTAACAACATTGAAACACTGAAATAAAGTGATGCTTTGATAATATACAAGGGATCCTTGTTCAGTAAGATCTAATAACTCACAGTGGGAGTTGCCCTTTAACTTGTTGGATGCCATGGTTCCCCTTTAATGTGTTTTATACTGAATTCTCAATGTTTGGGCATAAAATTGCTCTTCATTTGGACCAACGGCTTCACCAATGTTACATTTGCTAAACCTTGTACTCTTTACAGACAGGCACTATGTGCACTCGTACTCTGCACTCATTACTCTACGACAGTCACTCATGCACCTTACAGACAGGCACTCATGTCACTCTTACACAGGCCCTCATGTGCACTCCTACAGACAGCACTCATGTCACTCTTACGACAGCACTCATGTGCACTCTTACAGACAGGCACCATGTCACTCTCTTACAGACAACACTCATGTGCACTCTCTTACAGACAGGCACTCATCGCAGCCACTCTACAGAAAGGCAACCTGTGCCCCCTCTTACAGACAGGCACTCATGTGCACTCTTACAGACAGGCACTCAGTGCACTCTTACAGACAGGCCACTCATGTGCACTCTACAGACAGGCACTCATGGGCTCACTCTTAAGAAAGGCACTCATTGCACTCCTCTTACAGACAGGCACTCATGTGCACTCTTACAACAGCATCGTGCACTCTTCAGCAGGCACTCATGTGCACACTTACAGACAGGCATCATGTGCACTCTTACAGAAGCCATCATGTGCACTCTCTTACAGACAGGCACTCATGTACACTCTTACAGACGCACTCATGTGCCTCTTACACAGACAGGCACTCATGCGCACTCTTACAGAAAGGCACTCATGTGCACTCTCTACAGACAGGCACTCATGTGCACTCTTACAGACAGGCACTCATGTGCACTCTTACAGACAGGCACTCATGTGCAGTCTTTTACAGACAGGTAGAACAATGAGTCGCAGCGCTACTCACGGAGTGTAGTGAAATTTCGAAATCAATATTTATTCCTATCTTTAAAAGCAAGGAGACATGGTGCTACGCCACCTGCCTGACTCGTTCGTGGGCGTGTCCCACTTCATCAGAGGCCAGGTGTATCTCTAAACACACAGGTAAATAGGTACATGACTGTACCCCATTTAAAGGGTAAGTATATCAATAACTGAAGTCATCAAAACAAAAGAACATACATTAAAAACAATACTACTCCAATATATGGAGACTAGTCCGCAGATAGAATCATGATACGTGTTCCATACCTTCTAGATGTACTAGGATTATATGGCACAGTATTTTCAAACGGAGATATACATTGTTACTATAAATATTCATTATTAAACCGGAAAGCAGTTAAGGACCATCGTTTATACATATTACATTTTGGCTACATGTTAAAAAATAGGGTTCATCCATGATACTAAAAATGTTAATAGTGGAATAATTAATATATAATAATTCATATATAAATAATTCAATAGATGACGTCCAATAAACATATAACGTTCAATAAATATATCAGCCCGTAGTTACAACGTGAGTATAAGATAAGAATATAAATACGTAAACTGGATATCACCACCTATATAAATATAATAGTACTATATATATTCAACCAATAAATTTAGGGGTGCTGAGAGCAAATCATGTATCCAAAAAACAGTTTAATTCCCATTCTCTGTTTAACCCATCTGGGTGCACTGTATGTAACAAAAACATCCATTGAGCCTCTAGTCTTACAGGCCCTTGTTCTTGTCCCCACCTCTACGTTTCAATGTGACTTTATCTATAATGCTAAAGCTAAACTAAATGTTCCATCATGGGCCTCCAAAGCGTGTTTCGATGTTGAAGAGGATTGTCCTCTCTATTGAAGGCATATAGTGTCTCTGATATTCGCTTGTGTGCCGTCTGATCGTCTTTCCTATGTATTGAAGGCCACCACTTACTGTGGCCAATACACTACACCAGATGTACAACAATTTGCAAAAATCTTGATACTATAATCTTCCTTTGTATAGGAACTTGTGGTAGTTTTAGTGGGGGCCACATGTTACATACACTACACCTCGGTTTTTTACAAGGGTGCTGCCAGTACTGTTTACCACGTTTCGGGGGGTTTTATTTTGCCATTGGTTTCTTTACTGCTAAACAGGCTAGTGAAACCCTGGCTGCTATTGACCTACTCTTTCTAAAGGAAAACTTAGGAGTGTTCCCCATGACACTTTAAAATGGGATCTAGGTTCAATAATGCCAATGTTTTTTTATCACCCGGCAAATGCTCTCTATATTCTCGGTGTATGTAAGGGTAGGAACGTGTATCTTTATGTTCACATTATATGACTCTCATATTTTTCCTCTTGTTGACTTGTACTGTAAAGATTATAACGATTTTTATGCACTGCTCGTTCATATGCCGTTTTTATAATATCGGTTTCGTACCCCCTTTCAAGTAGTCTGTCCCACAATTCCATGGCATTGTTTTGGAAAAGTGCCAGGACGAACAAATGCGTCTTAGGCGTAAAAATTGGCCGTATGAATGCATCTCATTGTCGCTTTGGATGATTAGAGGTGGCCTTTAACAGTGTATTCTTGTTATCGGCTTACGATAACAAGTTAGTATGTATCATATTATTACTGAAAAAAACCTTATATCCAAAAACTCAATTGTCCTTATCATTGTTACTTTATTAGATTTGTTAAACCAAGAGTTTCTCCCAATAAAAAGAGACTATGTACATACGGATTAAAAAAACCCTAAACAAAGTAAAAATGTATATATAGATATGTTTCAAAAATTGATTTACAGTGATGTCTGAAATTGCAGATACATGGCACTAATAACAAATATACACACCAAGATAGAGACAGTTTTCAGCTATTAAAGGCTAACAAATAATCATGACATAATAATTTGCCCCTCGGTAAGGAGGGTCAGTTTGGTTTTGGATGTTAAGTATTACCGCACAGAGGCTCTACAACAATTATCGGATGGAGTCCTATATCTGTTTAGACAAAGATCCAACTAAAGTATTCCTCTATTCTTTTTGATCTTGTGATCGGGGTTTGGAACTAGGGGTTCTAAATAATAAAGAACATGAATATGTAAATAGAATCCAGTACTCCCCATATTCCATATGTCCCCATGTCCATAAGTCTTTAACAATGTCCAGTGCAGACCGATAGTATCGGGCATTGGATCTCCAATGAACACAGGGAATACATAGACAAATTACTAATTCCCATGGTCACAGCCTTACCTTCATATATACAAGATTCCATAGATATCATCATAAGTTGACTAATGTGGAATGGGAACATGATTTAGGTGGCTGACTTTGGATGTGAGTGCTTTGTATACCTCAATACGACTGACATTGGTATAAAAGCTCAATCTTGGCTTAAGCACCACAATATGTATCCAGAACACCAAAACAAATTCATTATGGATTTGTTGTTTCATCTGCTAAATACAAATTACTTTCTATTTGATGAGACTTTCTATACCCAGAGGAGGGGGGCTGCGATGGGGGTGAAGTACGCCCCGTCGTATGCCAACCTCCTCATGGGATTTTGGGAAGAGGTGTGTATCTTTTCTTCCAACAATACTTATAAACAACAAATAATTAAATATTATAGATATATTGATGACTTGATCATTATCTGGAAAGGTGACACCCCATCAGCCAAAAACTTTGTTGAGTACTGTAATAACAACGATTGGGGTCTTAACTTCACATATAATGTTAATAAGGACACTATTGAGTTTTAGGATATAAGGTTTTTTTCAGTTAATAATATGATACATACTAACTTGTATCGTAAGCCGATAACAAGAAATACACTGTTAAAGGCCACCTCTAATCATCCCAAAGCGACAATTAGAGCTATTCCATATGGCCAATTTTTACGCCTAAGACGCATTTGTTCGTCCTGGCAACTTTTCCAAAACAATGCCATGGAATTGTGGGACAGACTACTTGAAAGGGGGTACGAAACCGATATTATAAAAACGGCATATGAACGAGCAGCTGAATAAAAATCGTTATAATCTTTTACAGTACAAGTTCAAACAAGAGGAAAAAATATGAGAGTCATAATAATGTGGAACATAAAGATACACCGTTCCTTACCCTTACATACACCGAGAATATAGAGAGCATTTGCCGGGTGATAAAAAAACATTGGCATATATTGAACCTAGATCCCATTTTAAGAGGTCACCTGGGGAACACTGCTAAGTTTTCCTTTAGAAGAGTAGGTCAATAGCAGCCAGGGTTTCACCTAGCTGTTTTAGCAGTAAAGAAACCAATGGCCAAAATAAAACCCAAGAACGTGGTCTAACAGTACTGGCAGCTACCCTGTAAAAAACCGAGGTGTAGTGTATGTAAACATGTGGCCCCCACTAAAACTATCACAAGTTTCCTATACAAAGAAGATATAGTATCAAATTTTGCAAATTGTCGTACATCTGTGTAGTGTATTGGCCACATGTAAGTGTGGCCTTCAATACTAGGAAAGACATCAGACCGGCACACACCAGCAATATCGAGCACATTTATCCTTCAACAGAGACAAATCCTCTGCAACATCGAAACACGCTTTGGAGGCCCATGATGGAACATTTATGTTTAGCTTTAGCATTATAGATAAAGTCCATTGAAACGTAGAGGTGGGACAAGAACAAGGGCCTGTTAAGACTAAGGCTCAATGGATGTTTTTGTTACATACAGTGCACCCAGATGGGTTAAACAGAGAATGGGAATTAACTGTTTTTGGATACATGATTTGCTCTCAGCACCCCTAAATTTATTGGTTGAATATATAGTACTATTATATTTATATAGGTGGTGATATCCAGTTTTACTATTTATATTCTTATCTTATAACTCACTTTGTATATCTACAGCTGATATATTTATTGAACGTTATAGGTTTATTGGACGTCATCTATTGAATAATTTATATATGAATTTTTATATATTTAATTATTCCACTATTTAACTTTTTTAGTATCATGGATGATACCCTATTTTTTAACATGTAGCCAAAATGAATATGTATAACGATGGTCCTTAACTGCTTTCCGGTTTAATAATGAATTATTATAGTAACAATGTATATCTCCGTTTGAAAATACTGTGCTCCATATAATCCTAGTACATCTAGATACTGGATGAACACGTATCATGTATCTATCTGCGGACTCTCCATATTGGAGTAGTTGTTTTTAATGTATGTTCTTTTGTTTTATGACTTAGTTATTTGATATACTTACCCTTTAAATGGGCGGTACAGTCATGTTCCTATTTATACCTGTGTGTTTAAGATACACCTGGCCTCTGATGAAGGTGGACACACGCCCACGAAACGCGTCAGGCAGGTGCGTAGCACCATGTCTCCTTGCTTTTAAAGATAGGAATAAATATTGATTTCAGAATTTCACTACACCTCCGTGAGTAGCGCTGCGACTCATTGTTACGTTGATATTGTAAGAGCCCGTACCTGGGGGTAATCTGCCTAAACAGTTACGCACCTAGGAGGTGAGTCCTTTTGAGTGCACTCATGTGCACTCTTACAGACAGGTACTCATGTGCACCTCTTACAGACAGGCACTCATGTGCACTCTCTTACAGACAGGCACTCATCACTCGCAATCTCTTTTAGACAGGCACTCACACACTCTCTCTCACAGGCATAAATACTGTCACAGACAGGCCACATCAAGACACACACACTATCTCATTGGCAGGAACTTGCGCAGAGCATTCACATTTACAGGCAGCCACTCGCATGAGTGCCTGTCTGTGATATTGAGAGCTTGAGTACCTGTCTGTGAAGTGTGAGTGCCAATACATGATTGCCTGCCTGAAAGAGATTATACTGTACATAATTAAAACAAAGGGAAATATTTTGCAGGGAAATATACAAGGAGGAATCTGAAATAAATACCACACATCAATGTTTATTTAAATGTTTATTTATTTTTATTTCCCTAACCTACACTATCCAGAGTTGATCCAGAGGAAGGCGAAAACCCCAGAAGGGAAAAAATTCCTTCCTGACTCCTCGTGGCAACGGATAAATCCCTGGATCAACTTTATTACATGAAAGGGGAACAAAAGGCAGAAGGTAGTTTGGATACTTACCTATTAGATGCTGCTGCTTGTCTCTGATCCTGCCCCCTCTCCATGGCCGGGCCAGTTTTCCAAGTGGAGGGGTGGGGCCAGAGTGGTCCGTACAGAGCGACACTGCAGCTAGGAGGTAATATCCAAAGTACCTTTGTGTTCCCAGGGGTCACAATCAAGTGATTTTTGTCCTCACCCTGGGTACATCCAAAGGGAAAGTAAAGGCCTGTACACACGTGCATTTACAGGGTCCTGACCCGTGGCGCTCGATGTGCACAGAAGGAAGTTCAACTTGCTGTCAGTAATGTATGTGCACTCGGTCGGCCGAATCGCCCATCGTAGGGCATTGTTGATGATCAGCCGGGTTGGATCATCACCGATGCCCGACCAAATCCGATACACTTACCAATACTTGGCTGAAAAGGCAATTTACCACCTTATTGTGTCGCGGGCGGGCCCCCACGATCGCATGTGTGTACGAACTCAAGCGCTTTGTTCTCCTTTAAACAACCCAAATTAAACTACCTACCAAATTTATACTATCATCCCATACATTAAAGATGGGGTCCAGCTTTGCTATTGGACATGGGCCCCTGGCTGAGAAACCCTGAAAGGCACATTAGGCATTAGGTTGGAGAAACCACTTGTGGAATGACCACCCTTCCCACCACTGATATGTCCTACAGGTAATTAATACTGGTCTACACTTTCATGTTTCATTCTTCTGCCCAACACAGATGTATCCTGCAGTTTTTTTATTAGATGTCTTCATTATTGTCTTTCTTTTCTTCTTTTTTCTCTCTCTCTTGACTTGGGCTCCCTCAAGGACAGCTATAAAGGAGTATAAATAATAAGTATACTTTAATATATATTCCAAATGATTACTATATGATCCTTTATGTAATTACATAATGTAAATCCTATCTATTACCAGCTTGTGACCACCACAGCTTTTTACCAAAATCCACTTTGTCTAATCCCCATTCTCAGAACTAGTTTCCATGTACCTGACTTTACAGGCGTTGGTGTATTCTACGTGGGTTCCTTACCTTGCTCTACTAATAATCTATTTTGCTTGAACTGGAGTATTTCTGATCTGATGTTCAATGTGTTCGTCTGGCACATACTGTACAAATCGGTGTTTCAGCACTCCTCAGCACTAGCCTTTCTCTGGTGTTCTTCCTTAAGCACTGTAGTAGAAAGGAGCGAAGGGACTCGACCTGACAAAAAGCAGAATGGCCTAGCATAACCTTTAAATCCATGGTTCCCCTTAAGGATGTGTATAATTCATACAGTCCAACAGTGCGATACATGATTACCAAGAAGTAGGGCTAATAGCACAAAGGGTCCAATAGGAGAGACACTTACAATTTGCTGGAGTCTGAATGTACGAATGCGGATCTTTTTTTCTTTTAAAACTGAAGGAAATGAAATAATCAGAGCAGCTAATTGACCTTCATATGTCTTCCCTTTAACTTCATTCGTACCTTGGTAAACACGTATATAGGAAATGGAAATCCATTTTACTTACCCCGCCTTTCCTTCTGCTAGTGCCAGGCCGTCATCCAAGTGACCATATGTCGCACTGCCAATAAATAACATTACTTTAGACACTCGTTTCCCCAGTACAATCTAGAATTAGGGTTAATCACTACATAAGTAATAGACAAGTCTTACCTTCCAGTCATATCCTGCGGACCGTTTTCAAACCACCTCCAGCCATAACAGAGGGGTTCCTGCACACCCAGAACACCTGCCTGATTTGGGTGTTAATTTTGTAATATCCATCGTGGCAATCGGATAAATCCCTGGATCAACTTTATTACATTTAAAGTAGAACAAAAGGCAGAAGGTAGTTTGGATACTTACCTAGCTGCTGCTGCTTCTCTCTGATCCTGCCCCCTCCCCATGTCCGGGCCAGTTTCCAGGTGGAGGGGGTGGGGCCCGTACAGAGCGACACTGCAGCTAGGAGGTAAGTATCCAAAGTACCTGTTGTGTTCCCAGGGGTCACAATCAAGTGATTTATGTCCTCACCCTGGGTACATCCAAAGGGAAAGTAAAGGCCTGTACACACGTGGATTTACAGGGTCCTGACCCGTGGCGCTCGATGTGCACAGAAGGACAGTTCAACTTGCTGTCAGTAAATGTATGTGCACTCGGTCGGCCGAAACGCCCAGTCGGTAGGGCATTGTTGATGATCAGCCGGGTTGGATCATCACGATACCCGACCTAACCCCTTACACTTACCAATACTTGGCTGAAAAGGCCATTTACACACATTATGTGTCGCGGGTTGGGCCCCCACGATGCATGTGTGTACGAAGCTCAAGGCGTTTTTGTTCTCCTTTAAACAACCCAAATTAAAACTACCTACCAAATTTATACTATCATCCCATACATTAAAGATGAGGGGTCCAGCTTTGCTATTGGACCTCCTCTGGATTTTCTAGACTGACGTCTGGCGAGATTTACCGACCTCCTCTGGATTTTCTAGACTGACGTCTGGCGAGATTTACCGACCTCCTCTGGATTATTTAGACTTGTATTTTGTGTTTGTGCCCAGCTGGCCAGCAGTTATTATTTATTCTGTGTGGGGATTGTATATTCTCTAGGGGTATATTTCTTCATGTTTTACTATTAAAATATATTTTTATATTACAGGTCTATCTACTATAATAAATACATGGAGTAGACACATCTACTATAATAAATACATGGAGTAGACACATCTACTATAATAAATACATGGAGTAGACACATCTACTATAATAAATACATGGAGTAGACACATCTACTATAATAAATACAAGGAATGCCCTAGATGCCATGAACCCAATGCTCATCTCTGCCCTTGCCCTCCAGTAGCTAAGGTTCTCTGAAATATTGAATACAGATGTTCCGTTGGAACCTACATTCGGCACATTGGGTAGAGCGGAGGTGGAATCCTGGTCACACTATCATCTCATGTTTGTACAGGAAACCCTACTCTATGAATAGTGGAAAGAAATGATCAACAAGGCTACTCCATACATTACATTAATATATAAAGGAAGAGGTTGCCCTGATAAAGCTGCAAAAGTAAATCAATGAAATAGTAAGAATCTAAAGAGGAATCTGTTATCCCTATATGATCTACAGGTACTACAAGGCCAGGCTCTAAAGCAACCCTAACCCTAACCCTAACCACATCTGATGTGTTTACACAAAAACTGCACTAAAATCTGTGTTCTGTGTCATAGGAAGGGATGATCTCTGAGCTGTAACATGATTGGCTGTCAGCTTCCAGGAAGCAAGACTGCAGTTTCCTGTCCATGTGTACTGTGTACGATTAGTGGGGTGTTCCCAGCTAAGAAGAATTGTGGGAGCTGAGCCCTTGTACCCACAGGTTAAATTTTATAAATCACTCAGAATCTACAGCAACAGGAGAGGTAAAACACAGCTTTCTGTATCTCTGTGAATGTGCTTTTTCTTTTGGTGCAAAGTTGTCTGGAGACTTTAGTTCCTCTTTAAATTTATATTTACCTATCTCAGGTGGTATTTGTATTTACAAATCTCAGGGGCACTTATATTTACCAATTTTTATTTGGGGCACTTATATTTGCCAGTCTCTATGGGCACTTATTTTTACCAGTCTCTGTTTAAAGGCATTAATATTACCAGTCTTCTTTTGGGGCACTTATATTTATCAGTCTCTGTGGGCACTTATATTTATCAGTCTCTGTGGGCACTTCTATTTATCAGTCTCTGTGGGCACTTATATTACCAATCTCTGGGGGCATGTTGTATATTCAGTACATACGTTGTGTTTCTAGATATGTTATATGTCTTGAAGCTGACATATATGAAATGAAGCTACCATAGTGATTCTTTGCGATTTGGGCATGCAATAAGCACCATTGCCATATAAAGCCATGCCTATAAACAGTCAGTAATTGTGCCGAAATGACTTTATAGAATCCTATTGGATACAAAATAAAAGGTTAACACTTACCCAGCACTTTGATGTCGAACGTGGCGGATTCACTGTCTGTGTCACAGATATATTCCCCAGAATCCTCCACTTTTGCACATGGCATGATCAAGCATCGGAGAAGCCCCTTAACCATCACTTGGATGTTTTTGTCCTCATCCACCTCCAGTCCGTCCTTAAACCATCGGACTTTACCATCGCTCCTGTTCACCTCAACCGACAGCTGCACCCTCTCTCCCCTGACAAACTGTAAATCCTGGGTGCGGATCTTTGGGGACAGGATCCTGGTGGGGGGCTCTGAAAATGAAAATACAAACCAGTTGGTTCTTTTTAAAGGGTAACTGTTGTATTCTTGTATGTAGAGCTTTCTTACACCTTTCAAACAAGAACAATGTATCTAGCTTCTCTGAATCTTAAGTAATATAGTTAAAGTTACACTTCCCTGTCTGTCCTAACTGTCTGAGTCTGTGACTTTCCCATGATGTGCTGTAATAAGCCCCATCCTCCCAATAAAAGATCTTTTCTGAAGCTAGTTCTGTCCTCTGCTCCCTAGTCCCACTACTTACACACTGTATATCACATGTAACATCGCCACCTCCTTAGAACCACAGGGTACTGCTCCCTAGTTCCACTACTTACACACTGTATATCACATGTAACATCGCCATCTGCTGGGAACCACAGGGTACTGCTCCCTAGTTCCACTACTTACACACTGTATATCACATGTAACATCGCCACCTCCTGGGAACCACAGGGTACTGCTCCCTAGTTCCACTACTTATACACTGTATATCACATGTAACATCGCCATCTGCTGGGAACCACAGGGTACTGCTCCCTAGTTCCACTACTTATACACTGTATATCACATGTAACATGTAAATGTTAAATGTATGGCAGGAAGTAGAGAGAAGCATGGTAGATAACGAGGGTATTTTCTGACTAATAAGGAGAATGTTTGAATTAGAGTTTAATTGAATTGTGTTTGAATTAAAGAATTAAATTTATTAAACAAGAAAACACGGGATCTGTTACCTGTGACTGTAACATTAAAGAACACGGCATCATCTCCAGAGTCGCAGACAATCTCTCCGGAATCCTGCAACTGTGCACATGTTAGAACCAGCCTGTGATGTCTCTCGTCTGTCTCCAGCCTGACGCCCTCGCTGTCCTCTAGCTGCACGCAGTCTCTGTACCACCGCACACGGGCATTCTCTCTGGACACCTCACAGCTCAAGACCACCTGTTCCCCCATCTGGCATTTTACCTCAGTGTCATCAACTGGACTTAAAAATTTCACAGGGGGTTCTGGGAAAAAGGGGAATCATGATGACGTCCGTCTGTATATCTATGGGTACACAGCCCTGTCCAACAATCTAACAATACTGGCAAGAACTGCAATAGGTTACCATGACTGGCATAATAAAACCAGTCCCATTAATAGAGTCACCATCCAGATGGGTGAGAAAACAGAAAGATACAAGTGAGGGTTATGATCTAAGTTCAGAGGGAAATATAGAAATTAGTGGACTCAGTGTCCATCAATGTCAGATGGTCCCTAATACAGCTTATTATGTACAGGACATACAATTGCAATTGGCTGACAGGGAGGTTAAATGTTAAATTAGGAAGTGATCCCACCATTAGATTTAGTGCCATTTTGATAAATATTGGAAAGGGATCTCAGAAGATCCTAGAAAGGTGATCCCAGGGAAGCCTTTCAAGAACCCAGTGAGGCCGCCTGGACGTCCAATAGTGTCCGGAATGGACCATGTATTTACTCCTATGGCAACAATGCTAGATGGGACCACTGACAAGTAAGAGGCCCCTACATTAGCCACAGTTCATTGAGTGATCATGTCACTAGATGGCTCCTTGATGTGGAATCTGACTGTTTCAGTGAATGTATGGAGTTCTATATGGACACCCTCAATATTATATGAACTATTTTCAGTTACAGGATGCCTTTTATCTACAGCTCAGGGGGACCGCCATGGGGTCCAATATCGCTCCATCATTTGCCCATGACTTGAGGATGGCCACATCTATCGAAGTGACTTCTACTGGACCAAGTGTCTGGCTTGGTGGAGGTTCCTTAATGGCGGGGTGACATTGTGTCCCTGTTGCAGTTCCAACTATATTATGTATGTGTAATAAAGCAAGACGCCTATATTATTACTGTGTATTTAAGCGAAATATATATTTACCCATTATAGAAATAGGATGCAATGGAGTAGAATAGAATTCATTACCTGTTACCGTAACATAGTAGAAGATAGAGTCGTCTACAGCATCACAAACAAACTCTCCGGTATCCTGTGTCTTGGCGCTGACAATGATCAGTCTCCGGACAGGACCGTCTGACTCCAGGTGAACAGTCTCTGTCTCCATCACCTCTACACCATCATGGTACCAACGAACTTCAGCATTTTCTCTGGAAACCTCACAGGTCAGTTCCACCTGCTCCCCTGTCAGGCACTTAAATTCCGTATCATCACCAGCGTTCGTGATTATTACCGGAGGATCTGGAATTATTTTTATTACTGTTACACTACTGTGGGCAGTAAATACGAAAGGATACTCCTTATTTAGACATGACGTGGTTAATGAAGGAGGAGTATGTATGTATGTTACACAATATGAGATAGATGGGGGAGTAAACGATAACGCAGGAATAATATGGGTGGAACTGTGTACGGGGAGCAAAAAGAAAGGTAAATTAATTGTTGGGGTATGTTATAAGCCTCCAAATGCCGGGAAGGAGGTTGAAATGAATCTCCATATGCAGTTGGCGAAGGCTGCTGGTATGGGGCATGTTCTGGTTATGGGGGATTTTAACTTTCCTGACATAGATTGGAGTAAGGGAACTGCCAGCACCTTCTTAAAGGAGAACTAAACCCAAAATACCAAGGCAGCTCCACAGATTGGAGGGTGGCTAACCCTTTTAAAGGGTAGTGTTGGAGGGTAGGTGTCCCTATTAAAGGGGAGTGTCCCTATTAAAGGGTAGTGTTGGAGGGTAGGTGTCCCTATTAAAGGGGAGTGTCCCTATAAAAGGGAGTGTTGGAGGGTAGGTGTCCCTATTAAAGTGGAGTGTCCCTATTAAAGGGGAGTGTTGGAGGGTAGGTGTCCCTATTGAAGGGGAGTGTTGGAGGTTGGGCGTCCCTATTAAAGGGCAGTGTTGGAGGGTGGGCGTCCCTATTAAAGGGGAGTGTTGGAGTGTAGG
>JAACNH010002716.1:0-36012 GCA_019447015.1 Hymenochirus boettgeri
ACAATATATGTTTTAAGGTGGTCATGGCGTTTAAACAAAAACTGGTTACGTGTCAATTACCTGCTCCACCCCTAAAAAGCGCAGACATTTGCAAGTGGGCATGGGGGTGGCCACATCGCACAGATCACCTTTTTTGTACTATTCGGGTACTAAGGGAAAATTACTGAAATCGCATGCGCAAGCGGAACAGTACGCAGCTGTGACATGTCACACAATACAATATTACTACATACACACTGTGACAGGTCACACATACATATTACTACATACGCAGCTGTGACATGTCACATAATACAATATTACTAATACGCAGCGTGACGGTCACACAATACATATTACTACAATACGCAGATGTGACAGTCACCCAATACAATATTACTACATACGCAGCTGTGACGGTTACACAATACAATATTACTACATACGCAGCTGTGACATGTCACATAGTACAATATTACTACATACGCAGCTGTGACATGTCACCAGTACAATATTACTACATACGCGCTGTGACATGTCCACAATACAATATTACTACAATTCGCAGCTGTGACAGGTCACACAATACAATATTACTACAATACGCAGATGTGACAGGTCACACAAATAAAATTACTACAAATTCGCAGCTGTGCAGGTCACACATACAATATTACTACAATACACAGCTGTGACGGTCACACCAATACAATATTACTACAATACACACTGTGACAGGTCACACAATACATATTACTACATACACAGCTGTGACGTCACACAATACAATATTACTACATCGCAGCTGTGACAGGTCACACAATACAATATAACTACAAAATACACAGATGTGACAGGTCACACAATACAATATTACTACAATTCCGCAGCTGGACAGGTCACACAATACATATAACTACAATACCAGATGTGACAGGTCACACAATAAATATTACTACAATTCGCAGCTGTGACGGTCACACAATACAATAACTACAATACCAGATGTGACAGGTCCCCAATACAATATTACTACATACACAGCTGTGACAGGTCACACAATACAATATTACTACAATACACAGATGTTCAGGTCACACAATACAATATACTACTACAATTCGCAGCTGTGACAGGTCACACAATACATATAACTACAATACACAGATGTGGCAGGTCCACAAATACAATATTACTACAATACCCAGCTGTGACAGTGTCACAACAATACAATATTACTACAATTCCACTGTGCAGGTCACACAATAAATATTACTACAATACCAGATGTGGCAGTCACACATAAATATTACTACAATACACAGCTGTGACAGGTCACACAATACATATTACTACAATCACAGCTGTGACAGGTCACACAATAAATTACTACAATACACAGATGTGGCAGGTCACACATAAATATTACTACAATACACGCTGTTACAATACAATATTACTACCATGTGCAGATGTGACAGGTCACACTCCGGCTGGGAGTGACCCGCGGTCTTGGTTCACATTGGTGCCAATGACAAAGTTAGAGGAGGAGGTGAGGTCCTTAAAATGATTTCCGAGAATTAGGGGCCAAGTTAAAAGCAAGGACCTCCAGGGTAGTGATTTCATGAAATACTACCGCAGCCCACGTGCTACGCTTGGGAGCAACGGGAGCTCAGGAGTATAAATGCGTGGCTAGAGAGTGTTGTAGGAGATGGGGTTTGGGTTTTTAGAAACTGGGCTGACTTTTCTGTTGGCTACGGCTCTTTAGTAGTGACGGATTGCACCTCAATGGTGATGTGTGCAACTGTTTTGGGGAGAAGATGCTAGGGGGTTGGAGGAGATTTTAAACTAGTGTATGGGGGAGGGAACGTTAACTACACAGGGGTAGATAGAGAAGTTAGGGACTGGGGGCTAGTAACCACACGGAGGGAGGAAAGGAGGAGGGGGAGCATAGAGGATAAGGAGGCATGTACGACCATGTATGGAAGTAAATCAATTGATAATCTAAAATGTATGTTTACCAATCAATGGAGTCTGCTGGAAAAACCGCGAACTTGAAATAATAGCGTTAAAGGAAAGTATGATGTAATTGGTATAGCAAATCATGGCTTAATGATTCACATGACTGGACAGTACAATATTGAAGGTACTCCTTATTATAGACATGAGCCGAGTTAATAAGAAAGGAGGATAATGTATGTATGTTAAACAGGAATTGAAGCCAAATTTAAAAGATGAATAGATGGGGGAGCAAACGATGCGGCGAAACATATGGGTGGAACTGTGTACAGAAGCAAGAAGGTAGGTAATTAATTTGTTGGAGTGTGTTATAAGCCCAAATGCTGGGGAAGAGGTGGAAATGAATCTCCATATGCAGTTGGCGAAGGCTGCTGGTATGGGGCATGTTCTGGTTATGGGGGATTTTAACTACCCTGAATAGATTGGGTAATGAACGCCAGCACCTCAAAAGGTATAAAGTTCTTAATTTCTTATATGAGCATTTTCTTTCACAGATGGTAGAAGTTCCTACTAGAAAGAATGCGTTGTTGGATCTGGTGATATCTATAACCCAGAGCTCATTTTGGAGATGAAGGTAATGGAAGCTTAGGGAATAGTGACCATGTATAGTGTCATTTAATATAGGTTGCAGAAAACTAAAGTGCACTGGCTAACAAAAACTTTTAACTTAGGAAAGCTAATTTTATGCTTTTAAGGAATCGCTCCTGCTCATAGACTGGGGGGGAACTGTTTCTAGGTAAAGATACTGAGCAGATGTGGACCACTTTTAAAGGGATATTAAACTATAACATTTCCAAATCGGTACCTTATGGAAACAAGTGTAAAAAAATTAGGTCCACTCCTGCATGGCTTAATGCTCAGGCAAAAAGGGAAATGGAAAAAAGAAAAGGGCTTTAAAATTTTGAAAGCAGAGGCACAGAACAGGCTTACAGGACTTCAAAAGTTGTAATAAAGAGTGCAAGAAAGCAATCAACTGCTAAAATAGAAATGAAATACGGATTGCCGAACAAAGCAAGTCCACCCCAAGATGTTTTTTAAGTATAAATGGTAAAAAATGAGGACTGAGAATGTGGGACCATTAAATATGGAGCTGAGGTGGTTGTAGAGATGCCGAAAGCTAATCTGCTAAACCGTTTTTTTACATCGGTTTTACTGTTGAGAACCTTACAGTAGGGATTGTAACATGTGCAGGGAGAATGAGAGTTTTCACATTGGATAACAGAGGATATGGTACGGAATCAATTAGACAAAGTTAATATCAATAAGCGCCAGGACCAGATGGATTGCATCCTAGGATTTTAAAAGAGCTTAGTTCAGTTCTACGCAAGACCACTGTGTCTCTCTTTTCAGATTCGCTTTTGTCTGGGGATGTGCCGCTGGATTGGAAAAGCCAATGTAATACCAATATTCAAAAGGTAGTCGTTCACAGCCTGGTAACTATAGACCTGTAAGCCTAACATCGTGGTAGGGAAGGTGATGGAAACTTTGTTAAGGGATCATATCCTTGACTTTGTCTCCAGAGATCATCTTATTAGTAGTAGTCAGCATGGATTTATGAGAAATAGATCATGCCAGACAAATTTAATTGGTTTTTTGAAGAAGTGAGTAAGAAGTTAGATTCAGGCACAGCTGTGGATGTGGTATATTTGGATTTTGGCAAAAGCCTTTGATACTGTGCCACATAGGCGACTAATGTTAAACTGAGGACTGTTGGCCTTGAAGAAACATTTGTTCATGGATAGAAACTGTTTTTGGACCGCAAACAGAGAGTGGTGGTTAATGGAGCTACATCTATGTGGGCTAAAGTTCTAAGCGGAGTTCCTCAGGGTTCTGTACTGGGGCCGCTTCTGTTTAATCTGTTTATAATGACTTAGAAGGGGGCATTGAGAGCAAGGTCTCTGTGTTTGCTGATGACACTAAATTATGCAGAGCTTTGGAAACTTCCAATGATGTGCAAGTGCTGCAAGCAGACCTAGATAGATTATCAAAATGGGCAGCAGAATGGCAGATGAGATTCAATGTTTAAATGTAAGGTGATGCATTTGGGATTTAATAATCCCTGTGCCCACCTACACCATAAATAACTCTGTGTTAAGTGCATCTGAATGGAAAAGATTTGGGGGTTCTGGTAGATAACAGACTTAGCTGTAGCAAACAATGCCAGTACAACAGCTAGAGCTAGCAAGATATTGTCTTGTTAAAGAGGGGAATGGAATCAAGAGAGAAAAATATTATTCTCCCTCTTTACGGCACTGGTAAGGCCACATTTGGAATATGCGGTGCAGTTTTGGAATCCCATATACAAAAGGGACATCTTGGAAATTGAGGCAGTTCAGAGAAGGGCAACTAAATTAATAAGGGGAATGAGAGGGCTTGAATATGCAGGCAGATAGACAAGTTAGGGCTGTTTACATTGGAGAAGCGGCGGTTGCGTGGGGACATGTAACCTTATACAAATATATTAATGGCCCATACAGTGAACTCTCTGGTGCATTGTTCACTAATAGGTCATATCAGAGGACTCGTGGACATCCTTTAAGGTTGGAAGAAAAGAATTTTCATCTTCAAGTTAGGAGAGGTTTCTTTACGGTGAGAACGGTGAAACTGTGGAACTGTCTTCCACAGAGGTGGTAATGGCAATTTCATTGAATAGCTTTAAAAAAGGCCTGGATAAGTTTCTAAAACGAAAGAAATTAGAATTACTGGTATTAATGCATATAGATCTGGTTGATCCAGGGATACTTTCCGATTGCCGTTTGGAGTCAGGAAGAATTTTCCCTCCCCCCTTTTTTTAGCTGGGGTTTTTTGCCTTCCTCTGGATCAACTGTTAGGCAGGGTTAAAAAAAAAAAAAGAATAGGTTGGACTGATGGACGAATGTCTTTGTTCAACCTTAATTACTATGTTACTATGTTACTATGTTACTATGTTACTACAATACACAGCTGTGACAGGTCACACAATACAATATTACTACAATACGTAGCTGTGACAGGTCCACAATACAATATTACTACAATACACACTGTAACAGGACACACAATACAATATTACTACAATACCCAGCTGTGACAGGTCACACAACACATATTACTACAATACACAGCTGCGACAGGTCACACAACACAATATTACTACAATACACACTGCGACAGGTCCACTCAATACAATATTACTACAATACACAGCGTGGACAGGTCACACAATACAATATTACTACAATACACAGCTGTGACAGGTCACACAATACAATTTCCTACAATACACAGCTGTGACAGGTCACACATCAATATATTCCATACCAGCTGTGACAGGTCACACAATACAACATTACTACAATACAACAATGTGCAGGTCACACAATAAAATATTCCTACATACACAGCTTTGACAGGTCACACAATACAACATTACTACAATACACAGATGTGCAGGTCCACAATAAATATTATACAATACACAGATGTGACAGTCACACAATACAATATTACTACAATACACAGATGAGACAGGTCACACAATACAATATTACTACATACACAGCTGTGACAGTCACACAATACAATATTACTACAATACCAGAGTAGACGGTCACACAACAATATCACTACAATACACACTGTGACAGGTCACACAATCAATATTACTACAATACCACAGATGTGACAGGTCACACAATCACAATATCTACTACAATACACAGATGTGACAGGTCACACAATACAATATTACTACAATACACATATGTGACAGGTCATACAACAATATACTACAATACACAGATGTGACAGGTCACACAACACTATTACTACAATAACACGCTGTGCAGGTCACACAAAACATATAACTACTATTGTAGGGGGTGATGACTGACAAGACCCTGACAATGCCTTGAGGGTATCTGCACCCGAGTGTAGTTTAATTTAAGGAGCTATGTCTTACCTACTGTTTTTCAATTAACAATCAGAAGACAGAAAGAAAGTTAGAGAACTTACCTACATACACGCTCCACCGATGTTTCCTCTGACTGGTGCCGACAGCTTATGCAATGTACACGCTTACACTACAGTTATAGCTCAACCAGCATTCAAATAATCCAACTGAATGGAAAACCACTGTACAAAGCAACAACTGTGAACATAGGTGGATCACTGATACCTTGCTGTGCTAAAGTCCTGATTTCGATTCCACCCTTGGACACATCTGCAAGGAGTTTGTTGTTCTCCTCCCCGTGCTTGCGTGGGTTTCCGGGCACCTCCGTTTCCCCCACAATTATAAAGACATCTGATAGGTTGTTGTGTCCAAATAAATGTGTTTAGATTGTAAGCTCTTCAGGGCAGGGACTGATTGTGAATGCATACATGTAATGTGGTGCTATATTAATCCACAATAATAATAATTTAAAATGTTTTTATTGAATACACAAATGCTTGGAACATCTGTGATTGATTGATGAATGATTGATTAAATTGACTGACAGACCGACCGACGGATTGATTGATTGATTGACTGACTGATTGACTGACTGACTGACTGACTGATTGATTGACTGACGGACTGACTACACTAGATTTGAATTGGACGTTCTGATTCTGCTGGGCAGAGAACTTTATAGATCAGCACCTAAATCCTCATTTCCTCAATCGCCCCAAACAGAACCAACCCGTGCAGATGAAATGTAATAAAACCTGGATACGTTACTTTTTCTTTTGGTGGTTTCTCCTCCGAGTCCTTTGTCTTCTTGATTAAATCCTTACTATCGGTATCTGCAGACAGGGATCTGTATGGGACTATTTCATGTTCCCATTGCCAGCACCACTACTGAGTATGGGCTACATTGCAGCTGGTGAGATAGTAATGTATCCTTCTCTTGGTTGTGCTGTTTAAAAAACACTTGTAATAATTCTCAGGATAAACACTGAAGAAATAGAGTTTGCACTTGTATGTTAAGTTGGCCACACACGGTCCAATGTTTTTTCCCATTGGATTTTTGATAAAATCCCCACCTGGCGAAGCTCCATAGATTTTCCGTCTGGTTCTGGTAGATGGAGTAGAAGGAAAATTTCTCATCTTGCCAGATCATTTTTTTTTCAATAGACTAATCGATATCGCCACACGTCTACTGAAAACATATATTGATGCCGTGTATGGGGGCCTTTACTTTGATGGCAGTCCCATTCTGAAAGGGTTGTACAGAGCCAATAGGTTTACCCTATTGGGCTAAAGACAGAACAGGACTGAGCCCATTGTTATAGTGTCCACTGCCATTCTTCTTTTCCTGCACCCCAATGTGATTTTGGGGAGTCCTAGCATGTTGCTACTAATACTCGTCCCAGGTTGTCAACTGATATGTTTTTAACGGTTTTAAGGGAAAGTATTTGAAAGTCAGAACACGTATTTGTTTTTTTCATTGATGAACACAGGGACGTACTTTACCCAGGTAAGAGCGGATATTCCCTACCTCCCATTTCATTCATTTAAAAGACCTGGATTGACTCTCTTTTGGCTACCCTTTGTTACTTGTAAATGCGCACTGAATCGCTGGAACTATGGTCACCTCACGGCATATCCAGATTCTAGTGCACATACGTGAGCAAAAAAACAGATCAGACTAAGAGACTTACCTAATGTCTGTTACCCTGTGCCATGACCTGTAGGGCATGACCGCAGATTAAGATAATTACAATATTTGGTAAGAGCATTTGAAGATACATTTAACGCAGTTAAACAGTTATTCAGCTTGTGTTAAATATGTTCTGTCCAAACAGCCACTGGTGAATAGGTTGTGGTGTCTGCGTGAGGAGTCTTGCGATAGTTACTCAGATACCACAAGCAATGGGTTAAGGCCAATTGGGAATTGGTTATTGTTACTTTAACCCAACTTAGGAGCACTGCGGCCAGCAGTGATGTTCCCAACTATATCAGCCCCTCCAGGTGACCCCTTTAATACTGCTCTGGGATCTCAGGCGCTAATTGGCCGCAAGCGAGATTGTTAGTGCATGAGAAAATGCAGAGGTGTTTGCCTAGCCCTTAAGGTGGCCATACACATGCAATTTTTCACAGCATGTGTGCCGACAGATCACATTGGTATCTCATCACATTGTATCTGATCCCGTTGGTAATCCTGATCCCGTTGGTACTGATCCCTGGTATCTGATCCCGTTGGTATCTGACCCGTTGGTATCTTGATCACATTGGTATCTGATCCCATTGTATCTGATCCCATTGGTATCGATCCCATTGGTATCTGATCCCATTGGTATCTGATCCCATTGGTATCTCATCACATTGGTATCTCATCACATTGGTATCTGATCCCATTGGTATCTCATCCCATTGGTATCTGATCCCATTGGTATCTGATCCCATTGGTATCTCATCACATTGGTATCTCATCACATTGGTATCTGATCACATTGGTATCTCATCCCATTGGTATCTGATCACATTGGTATCTCATCCCATTGGTATCTGATCACATTGGTATCTGAAGTGATCACATTGGTATCTGATCCCATTGGTATCTGATCACATTGGTATCTGATCCCATTGGTATCTGATCCCATTGGTAACTGATCACATTGGTATCTCATCCCATTGGTATCTGATCACATTGTATCTGATCACATTGGTAACTGATCACATTTGGTATCTCATCCCATTGGTATCTTATCCCTTTGTATCTCATCACATTGGTACTTATCACATTGGTATCTGATCACATTGGTATCGTCACTCCATTGGTATCCTCACTTCCATCCATTGGTATCTGATCCCATTGTATCTCATCACTTGGTATCTGATCACATTGGTATCTGATCACACATTCATTGGTATCTCATCCCATTGGTATCTCATCCCATTGGTATCTCATCACATTGGTATCTCATCACATTGGTAACTGATCACATTGGTATCTGATCCCATTGGTAACTGATCACATTGGTATCTCATCCCATTGGTATCTGATCACATTGTATCTGATCACATTGGTAACTGATCACATTGGTATCTGATCCCATTGGTATCTGATCCCATTTGTATCTCATCACATTGGTAACTGATCACATTGGTATCTGATCACATGTATCTGAATCCCATTGGTATCCCTCATCCCATTGTATCCGATCATATGGTATCTCTGATCACATTGGTATCTCTGTATCACATTGGTATCTCATCCCATGGTATCTGATCCACATTTGGCTATGAATCTGATCACATTGGTATCCGATCACATTGGTATCTGATCACATTGGTATCTCATCCACCATTGGTATCTGATCCCATTGGTATCCTTCACATTGGTATCCGATCACATTGTATCTGATCACATTGGTATCTCATCCATTGTATCTGATCACCATTGGTATCTCATCCCATTGGTATCTGAAGTGATCACATTGGATCTGATCCATTGGTATCTATCACATTGGTAATCTCTGATCCCATTGGTATCTGATCACATTGGTACTGATCACCTTGGTATCTGATCACATTGGTATCTCATCCCATTGGTATGTGATCACATTGCATCTGATCACATTGGTAACTGATCACATTGGTAACTGATCACATTGGTATCTCATCCCATTGGTATCTGATCCCATTTGTATCTCATCACATTGGTAACTGATCACATTGGTATCTGATCACATTGGTATCTCATCCCATTGGTATCTCATCCCTTGGTACTCTCATCCATTGTTATCTGATCCCATTGTATCTCATCACATTGGTAACTGATCACATGGTTCTGATCACATTGGTATCTGACACATTGGTATCTGATCCCATTGGTATCTCATCCCATTGGTATCTGATCACATTGGTATCTGAAGTGATCACATTGGTATCTGATCCCATTGGTAACTTATCACATTGGTATCTCATCCGATTGGTATCTGATCCCATTTGTATCTCCATCAGCCATTGGTAACTGATCACATTGGTATCTGATCACATTGGTATCCTCACCATTGGTATCTCATCCATTGGTATCCTCATCACATTGTAACTGATCCTTTGGTATCTGATCACTTGGTATCTCATCCCATTGGTATCTGATCACATTGGTATCTCATGCCATTGGTATCTGATCACATTGGTATCTGATCACATTGGTATCTCATCCCATTGTATCTGATCACATTGGTATCTGAAGTGATCACATTGGTATCTGATCCATTGGTATCTGACCCATTGGTAACTTATCACATTGGTATCTCATCCCATTGGTATCTGATCACATTGTATCTCATCACATTGGTACTGATCCCATTGGTATCTGATATACATGGTATCTCATCCCATTGATCTCTCACATTGGTAACTGATCACATTGGTAACTGATCACATTGGTATCTGATCCCATTGGTAATTGATCACATTGGTATCTCCATCCCATTGGTATCTGAATCACATTGTATCTGATCACATTGGTAACTGATCACATTGGTATCTCATCCCATTGGTATCTCATCCCATTTGTATCTCATCACATTGGTAACTGATCACATTGGTATCTGATCACATTGGTATCTCATCCCTTTGGTATCTCATTCCATTGGTATCTGATCCCATTTGTATCTCATCACATTGGTAACTGATCACATTGGTATCTGATCACATTGGTATCTGATCCCATTGGTATCTCATCCCATTGGTATCTGATCACATTGGTATCTGATCACATTGGTATCTGATCACATTGGTACCTCATCCCATTGGTATCTGATCCCATTGGTATCTCATCACATTGGGTATCGCGATCACATTGGTATCTGATCACATTGGTAATCTCAT
Organism: Hymenochirus boettgeri; assembly: GCA_019447015.1. Classification (NCBI taxonomy): domain Eukaryota; kingdom Metazoa; phylum Chordata; class Amphibia; order Anura; family Pipidae; genus Hymenochirus; species Hymenochirus boettgeri. Next base: position 10,802 of record JAACNH010002716.1, read on the forward strand.
CCCCATTGGTATCTGATCACATTGGTATCTCATCCCATTGGTATCTGAAGTGATCACATTGGTATCTGATCCCATTGGTATCTGATCACATTGGTATCTGATCCCATTGGTATCTGATCCCATTGGTAACTGATCACCTTGGTATCTGATCACATTGGTATCTCATCCCATTGGTATCTGATCACATTGTATCTGATCACATTGGTAACTGATCACATTGGTATCATCCTCATCCATTGGTATCTGATCCCATTTGTATCTCATCACATTGGTAAGATCACATGTTATCTGATCCATTGGTATCTCATCCCTTGGTATCTGATCCTTTGTATCTCATCACATTGGTAACTGATCCACATTGGTATCTGATCAATTGGTATCGATCCATTGGATACTGATCCCATTGGTATCTCATCACATTGGTAACTGATCACATTGGTATCTGATCACATTGGTATCTGATCACATTGGTATCTGATCCCATTGGTATCTCATCACATTGGTATCTGATCACATTGGTATCTCATCCCATTGGTATCTGATCACATTGGTATCTGATCCCATTGGTACCTTTCACATTGGTATCTCATCCCATTGGTATCTGATCCCATTTGTTATCTCATCACATGGTAACATGATCACCTTGGTATCTGATCACATTGGTATCTCATCCCATTGGTATCTCATCCCATTGGTATCTCATCACATTGGTACTGATCACATTGTATCTGATCACATTGGTACTCATCCATTGTATGATCACATTGGTAATCTCATGCCATTGGTATCTGATCACATGGTTAATCTGATCACATTGGTATCTGATCACATTGGTATCTGATCACATTGGTATCTGAAGTGATCACATTGGTATCTGATCCCATTGGTATCTGATCCCATTGGTAACTTATCACATTGGTATCTCATCCCATTGGTATCTGATCCCATTTGTATCTCATCACATTGGTAACTGATCACATTGGTATCTGATCACATTGGTATCTCATCCCATTGGTATCTCATCCCATTGGTATCTCATCCCATTGGTATCTCATCACATTGGTATCTCATCACTTGGTACTGATCACATTGGTATCTGATCCCATTGGTAACTGATCAACTTGGTATCTCATCCCATTGGTATCTGATCACATTGTATCTGATCACATTGGTAACTGATCACTTGGTTATATCTGATCCCATTGGTATCTGATCCCATTGTGTATCTCATCACATTGGTACTGATCACATTGGTATCTGATCACATTGGTATCTCATCCCATTGGTATCTCATCCCATTGGTATCTCATCACATTGGTAACTGATCACATTGGTATCTGATCACATTGGTATCTCATCCCATTGGTATCTGATCACATTGGTATCTCATGCCATTGGTATCTGATCACATTGGTATCTGATCACATTGGTATCTCATCCCATTGGTATCTGATCACATTGGTATCTGAAGTGATCACATTGTATCTGATCCCATTGTTCTGATCCTTGGTAACTTATTCACATTGTATCTCATCCCATTGGTATCTGATCCCATTTGTATCTCATCACATTGTAACTGATCATTGGTAATCTGATCACATTGGTATTTCATCACATTGGTATCTCATCACAATGTGTAATGATCACATTGGTAATCTGATCCCATTGGTAAATGATCACATTGGTATGATCTCATCCATTGGTATATGATCACATTGTATCTGATCACATTGGTTAACTGATTACATTGGTACTCATCCCATTGGTATCTGATCCATTTGTAATCTCATCACATTGGTAACTGATCACATTGGTATCGGATCACATTGTACCTCATCCCATTGTATCCTATTCCATTTGTATCTCATCACATTGGTACTGTATCACATTGGTATCTGATCCCATTTGGTATCATCATCACATTGGTATCTCTGATCCCATTTGGTATCTCTGATCACATTGGTACCTGATCAACATGGTAATCCTGATCCACATTGGTATCTGATCCCATTGGTATCTCATCCCATTGGTATCTGATCACATTGGTATCGTGATCACATTGGTATCTGATCACATTGGTATCTCATCCCATTGGTATCTGATCCCATTGGTATCTCATCACATTGGATATCCGATCACATTGGTATCTGATCACATTGGTATCTCATCCCATTGGTATCTGATCACATTGGTATCTCATCCCATTGGTATCTGAAGTGATCACATTGTATCTGATCCCATGTATCTGATCCCATTGGTATATTCATTGGTAACTGATCACCTTGGTATCTGATCACATTGGTATCTCATCCCATTGGTATCTGATCACATTGTATCTGATCACATTGGTAACTGATCACATTGGTGTCTCATCCCATTGGTATCTGATCCCATTTGTATCTCATCACATTGGTAACTGATCACATTGTTATCTGATCACATTGGTATCTCATCCCATTGGTATCTCATCCCATGGTATCTCATCCCATTGGTATCTGATCCCATTGTATCTCATCACTATTGGACTATCACATTGGTAATCGATCCATGGGACTGATCCCATTGGTATCTGATCCATTGGTATCTCATCATATGGTATCTGTATCACATTGGTATCTCATCCCATTGGTATCTCATCACATTGGTAACTGATCACATTGTTATCTCATCCCATTGGTATCTCATCCCATTGGTATCTGATCCCATTTGTATCTCATCCCATTGGTAACTGATCACATGGTATCTGATCCACTTGGTATCTGATCCATTGGTATCTGATCCCATGTATCTCATCACATGGTACCTGATCACATTGGTATCAGTGAAGTGGATCACTTGTATCTGAGAGAAGACCAAGAGAAAAAAACACATTGTATCTGAAAAATCTGAAAAAACCCCCCCACCCCCCTCCTCCCTGCCCCTTCTCCCCCTCCTACCCACCCACCGCTCTCCCCCCTCTCCCCCCCCTCCCCCCCTCCATCCCCCCTCCCCGTCCCCTCTTCCCCCTCCTCCCCCTCCCTCCCTCCCCCTCCCCCATCCCCCCCCCCCCTTTCCCCCATCCCTCTTGCACCACCCTCCCCCCTCCCACCACTTCTCTCTTCCCCACTCCCCCCCCACCCCACCCCTCACTCCTCTTCCCTCCCTCCTCCCCTCGCTCCCGCCCCCCCCGACCACCCCCTCCTCCCCCCCCCGCCCCCCCCCCCCCTGCTCTTGCCTGCCTCCCTCCTGCCTCTGCCCCCCCGCCCTGCCCCCCCTTCCCCCGCCGCCTCCCCTCTGCCCTCTGCCCCTCCTACTCTGCCGCCCCCATCGTTGACCCCCCCCTCTGCCTCTGCCGCCCACCCCCCCGCCCCCGCCCCCCACACTCTGCGCCCCGCGCCCCCCCCCCCCTCTGCCCCCCGCTCCCCCCGCGCCCGCCGCGCCCCCCTCCCGCCGCACCCACCCCCCTCTCCTGCCCGCCGCCCCCCCCCCCCCGCCCCGCGCCCGCCCCCCCCCACCCTACTTCCGCGCCCCCCCTGACTGCCCCCCCCCCCCCCCCCGCCATTGCCCCCTCTGCCCCCCCGCCCCGCCCCCTACCCCCTGTCCCCACCCCCCCGCCCGCCCGCCCCCGCCCGCCCCCCCCCTAACACCTGCCCCCGCCGCCCCTCTGCACGCCGCCCCGCGCCCACGCCCCCCCCCCCCCACCCTCTGCCTCCCCCCCCCCTCCCCCCGCCCCCCCCCCTCCCCCCCCCTCTTCCCCCCCCCCCCCCCCAGCCCCCGCCCTCCACGCCACCCCCCCCACCCGCCCCACGCCCCCCCCCCGCAGCTCCCGCCCGCCCCACCCCCCCCTGCAGCCCCCCGCAAACTCTGCGCGCATCTGCCTCCCGACCCCCGCGCGCCCCCCACCCCTTTTCTCTCTTCTCTGCTCTCTCCTTCTCCTCTCCTTCTATCATGCTTTCTTTCTTTTTACTCTTGCTCTTCTTCTGCCTTCTGCCTCTCCTGCCTGCTATTCTGCTTCTTCTGCTTCTCTCTCTGCTTTGCTTCTCCCCCCCCCCCCCCCCCCCCCCCCCCCCTAATATTTTATCTGATTGATTCATCTGGATATTTATTATGAAGTTATTTGACTTCTGATGCTTATATTTTAATTTTTGATTTATTATCTTATATTTATCTGATCATATATCTGATTATTTTTATCTTTTTCTGATAATATTATTCTGAAATGCTTTTAATTTATTTATATTTTCTTGAATTTTTTATTATTGTTTAATTATTTCGATTTATGATTCTGCTATATTAGATTATTTTTTATTCTCTGATCTGATAATTATATGATTATTAATCTTTATATTCTGATCTTATATTCTTGATTCTGATATGTCAATTTAGTTTCTATCTTTTCCTCCCTTTCTTTCTCTCTCTCTTGCTTATTTCTTCTATCTGCTCTTCTGCTGCTTCTCTGCTTTCTCTTTTCTTTATTTTGCTGACTTTCTTCTGCTTCTTCTTTTCCTCTTCTTGCTTTTCTTTCGCTTCTTGCTTTTCTTTTTTCCTTCTGGCTTCTCTCTCTCTGCTTCTGCCTCTCCTTGCTCTTTCTTTCTTTGCCGCTTTGCTCTTGCTTCTTGCTTGCTCCTTACTCTCTGCTTCTCTCTTGCTCTGCTTCTTTCCTGCTTTCTATTTCCTGCTTGCTCCTTGCTGCTGCTCTCTTATCTAGCTTATTACCTACACTCTTCTCTCTTGCTTCTCTCTTTTCCTCCTCTCTGCTTCTTTCTCTCTCTGCTTTCTTCTTCTCTTCTGCTAACCTTTTTTTCTCTTCCTTTCTGCTCTTCTGCTTCTTTTGCTCTTTCCTCTTGCCTCTTTCTCTGTGCCTCTCTTTCCTGCCTCCTCTGCTTCATTCTCTTCTGCTCTTGCTTTTTTTCTCTTCTGACTCTTTCTCTCTTGTCTTCTCTTGTCCCTTGGTCTCTGCTCCCCTTTGGTACCATCTCCCATTGGTATCTCCTCCCCCTTGGTACCTCATGCCCTTCCCCTTTGTCTCTCCTCCCACACTTGGAACTGATCACTTGGTATCTGCATCACTATTGGTAATCTCAATCCCATTGGTTCCCTCATCCCATGGTATCTCATCCCATTGGTATCTCATCCCATTGGTATCTGATCCCATTTGTATCTCATCACATTGGTAACTGATCACATTGGTATCTGATCACATTGGTATCTCATCCCATTGGTATCTAGTGAAGAAGTGAGGAGATATCCCTGATGGAAATACAACTTGTTGTTACAGTTATTGCACCGCTTGAATGTTTTTCCATTTCTCCTTTAAAGAAGGAAATGTTTCTCGCCTGTGATCCTGGGAAGTCATAGGACACAGTCACGTTCTGCTGTTACCCTAAAACCACCCAACCATACGGACAAGAAAATGTTTGTTCCCCCCTCACCACCACCCTAATCTCAATATAGCCAATTAAAGTATCCAGTGTCAGGGCCTAAAACACTCCCCCTGGGTTTAAACCATAACACCTGTAAGTTAATATAGCTTGCTTTCTTAAAGGGGAACTGTTGTCTCCAAACAAGTTTATTTTAAATGAAGGCAGGTTCATATTACCTTTAAATGAGCCATCAACAACCAGAAATACGTTTCCTCCTCTAAATCTGCGGTTTGGCACATCTCAGTGCATGACTGAAGGGTAGGAGGGGGTGGGGAGAACAGCACAGCCCACACACTGCTTTTTTTAATGCTCCCACTGGCTGGCCCTTCCAATCGTGGGCCCTTTGTCCCCTCCACTTGCACCCCCCTGTGCCCATGCCACTCACGTCCTGTGGCCCCGGGGGCTACAAGGGGAGGGGCCACGGAATGGGAGGGCCCAGGCCCACAAGTGAGGGGCCCTGGGGCCCACAGAGGGAGGCCCCAAGTGGGAGGGACCGGGGCCCACAAGTTGGGAGGGGCCCCCAGAGCCTTGAGTGAGAGGGGCCACAGCAAATAAGGGGAGGGGCCATGGGAGGCGGCAAGGAAAGCCCAAGGGGCTGCAAGGTGAAGGGGCCATGGGGGCTCATGAGGAGTGGGAAACACGGAAAGGACTGTCACATGGTTTCAGTGCAGGAAGCAGTAGTGGAGGGGACCTGGTGATGCTGGCACCTATCACACATATAAATGTAATATCTTCAAAACTATGTAAAATAAATAATGAAAGTAAATTGCAAAAATATCCTCAGGAAAGCACTTCCTGTCAATTTACCTAAGTCATTTTTGGACCACAGTTACCCTTTAAGGTGGCCATACATATCAAATAATAGGTAAATCCCATCGGGGACACGGAATTTACCTATTATCGTTCTTGTGTAGGGTTTTTTACTACCAATCGGACGACCGTAGTTGGCACTTTGATCGATCGGAATGACAGAAAATTTCCATTGGTCGTCATCGGCTCCCTTTACACATACCGCATGGGGGGGCAGTCGAGTCCGTGTGTGTGCTGTTCACACAGCATGTGTGCTGACAGATACAATGTGATCGTCGGCACACACGCTTGGGATTGCATGTGTATGGCCAGCTTTAGTCCCAGATAGTAGAACACAATTTCCATTGGCCAAGCCACAGAGCTACCCCCGTTCAATGCCATCCAGCGTGACTTTTTTCAATGCTTTCAGCAGCTGTGTGGGTTACGATGTTATATGAAATAGTGGCTGACCTTTTTATCTCCAGCTAATGATGTGTATTGCAATCAACCGAGAGCTTGATTCTCTAATAGGTTCCTAAACGTCGCACTTGGCAACGTAACCCTTTCACGAGCACACCAGTGTTTTTAATGTTGAACTAAAAGTTACCCTTTTCATGCACTTAACACTGTCATTGTATTCAAATCAAGATAGTGTAAAGTTACACTACATTGACTAGTTAAATTTTATCATATATATATATTATATACAAAATATAGTACAAAATAACAAAATGTAAGTACTGGTAAAATTTCCACGACCGTATCCTGAGGCCTGCTCTATTAACACCTTCCGATGCGCTGAATTGGTTGCACCAGGTGCCGATGCTGATGATGTACAAAGTTGTAGCAGTCACATGGGTTTTGACATTTGAATGACCATCTTTCTGAAATGTGGTTCTCTGGCTTTAACTCCACATAACTGGACACATTTATTAAAATAAGACGGGCGCTGTTGGTGACTTTCTAAACATTTTTACTGTATGAAATACTACCATGTATCCACAGTGCATATGTCGGTAATGCTCCCCATTTTACATACAGATGCCCAAGTTTTGCCAGTCGTTCAGAGGTCCACAGCAGCACCGAATCCTTGAACTTGTAACTGAAGAGGTCGCTGTAGATTCTGGAATTAAAGCAACCATGACAGTAAGTTTTTCACACACTCTATAACAGTGCAATAGGTTACATTGATTATTTAAGGGCATGCTCACCCTTAAAACAAAAACTGGTGACTTATCAGTTATGTGCCCAACCCCCAACTGCTATTTTTTACCATATTCTGTTATGGAAAGGGTATCTACCCCCCCCCTTGGCTCCTAGAGCTTTTATAAGCTTGAGCATATGCAGAGGAGGCAGCAGGGGAATCAACCGTCAATCATCTGTTTATGATGTGATGTCAGCAGTCATTGCTTGATTGACTGCAGGGAGGGAGGGGCCAGCTTACTCTGCAGCCTAAATGTACTTACCAAATCAGCCTAAATGTACTTACCCGACTTGTTCCCTCGGTCACGGTCTGTCTTCTGGTACTTGCGGGCACTGTAGGGACGGGACCGACAGCCACGTCTCTGATTGGCCATCTTTAACTATGGTTTCACCAATGGTATGTAAGAATGGGAGGAGTCTAGCATCTCCTACCTCCCACTAAATTAAAGGTTTTGAATGGGAAAAAAAAAAATTTGGATGTAGTCATTGGACTACTGTAGTAATAATGAATCTGTGTATGACTGTCTGTTTAACTTGTACCACAACCCTAAGATGGGGAAACACCTGAACTAAGTGTATTTGTATTTTTAATGAGAATAATTCATATTGAATCTACGCTTTTCTCTTCCTAAACTCTTTTTCAGTATCACCTAGAAAAAGACTGGGTGCCATTGGAACTCTGCTATGGAATCCCTTTGTTTTGCTCAGAACTAATCAACTTGTGTGCAAGAAATTGCTGCCCATGGACTCTGCTGCAAGAAAGGTAAATACAATAAATGGTCTAAATTGTGTTTGCTATGTTTTCTGTAGAAACACAATCTGATCTTAGTTTAAAGGGCAAGTTCACCCCTCAGATGCAAAATTATATATGGTTAAAACCCCAAAACTGCAATAGTTAGAAATCTGAAAAATGTAAGCCTAACCTAAAATGCTGCCTGAATATCTGTTACCTCTCTTTCTGCTTCCGGTTCTTCCAGTTAGCAGCTGTCATGAATGTAAAGATGTCATCACACCCAATGACTGAATGGTACCCTAGCTAACATGCTCTGAGCAGTAAAAGCTTGGAATCTTGAGGAGGCAGAAACCTTTGAGAATAATTTTACCATATAACAGATTACCACTACGTCTGCTATTGTAGTTTTAGATTTGTCTGTGTGTATTTACCTCCATATAATATTTTATACACTTTAATATTGGCTACACGACAAAAATGTACTAAGTTCACAAACACCTTAGTATCTCTTATCTTTTTTTTTTTTTTCAGTCTTCAAATGCTCCTTCATTCCAGCCGGAAACTTTCCTTACAGTCCTCCGTTTTGTTCAGTCATTCAGGTAACTATACTCACTCAAACACTTAACATTATCTGAAAACTACAATTTGAGAGAAGTAAAATGGCGGTACTCACATATTTATCTCTGCTTGCTTTGTCATAATTATTAATGTTTAGTGAGTGCTCCTAATGCCCCCCACCTCCCTTACTCACTGCCTCCTTGTAGTGCTGCGACACTTATAGTTCGGCACAGCCTCGCCATGGACACTGCTCTGCTTACACATCTCCCCTCTCATCCCCCTTTCTTTTTTTTCCCTGCTGATTCTCTTGAATGTTGCAGAAAGTGTGCTGGTGTGCAGTTAAAGATCCTAGTAAGAGTCAGGGATGGACATATATAATTTCTGCTTCTGGAGTGACAGGTCTTTCCCTGTAAATGCTGTGATTTCAAACGATGAATCTACAGCTAGATTTAAATCCCCAAAAATTTTGGAGTTTTGGATCTTGCTGAGCTAAAGTTAAAGATACCATAGTAGAAAGCACATGTATCGTCCTCTACAAATTAACTAACTTAATATTTTAATATATCCTGTACATTGGATGCAATAGGCACATTCTTTGTATAATTATCAATTGACTTAAGTATTAAGATAATTTCCTTCCTTTTTTGGGATATCCAGTGCTTATTATTGTGGTTTCTTCATCACCATACAAACCAATGGTGTACCCTACAGATGTAGAATGATAGCAGGACCCGGAAATATGTTTGGGCATGTCCACCCCCCAAATGATAATTGATATTTAGCTAGATCACCCCAAGACCATTGTAGTTACACACCTGAAAGTGCCCCTCTGTATGCAGAAAATCCTCCAGATTTCCAGGATTGCAGCAATTCCCCTGACGCGCTGCGTACGCTCTGAGAGATTTGCCACAGACACATAGGAGGAATCCCTGGATAACCCTGATGTCACAGCCAATGACTAAGATGCTTGCAAAAACAAAAAATTAAAGCTGGCACTTTATAAGGCACCTATCCAGGATTTATATACAGTAATTATAGAGCATGTCTTTCTATATAATGTTCTATAGTACGCACTCACAACCTGACAAGCTTTTTTTTTTGTGTGCAAACTTGCTGTTGTTAGTGGATCAATAGAATCAACCACTTTAAGCTATAAACACAAAAAAAGCTTGTAAGATGTGAGTACAATGGAACATTATATATGAGAGAAGAACATTTTTCTCAATTAACGTAAAAGAATCCTGGATAGGTGCCTTATAACGAGACAGCTTTAAAAGAGAACTAAGGTGGCGTATAATTTTTTTAAAAAAAACGGTTATAATGAAACGTACCTGGGCAGGGAGGTAGGAATGGTACTTTGTTTTTTGGCCTGGCCTGGGGGTGTCTTGCCACTGCAGATGTTTGGAAGCTACAACCCCCAGCAACTAAAGCATGCTGGGAGTTTAGTTTCCATCATCTGGAGTGCCAAAGAATTAGGATTACTGTCCATTTAAAGGGCAACTAATGCCTCAAAAATACAGAATCAGGTGGGTGGTATCTATTGTTGTTGAAAAGATGGCCTTCTGATTCTGTATTTTGTTTTTAAGGCTTTAGTTGCCCTTTTAAATAAACAGCAGCATTCCCATACAGTAGTCCCATACAGTAATAGCCTCACTGGATTTGCTATTACTACATGGGACTACTGTATGGGAATTCTTCTGCCCATTTAAAGGGCAATTTAGCCTCAACAATATAGATTCAAAAGGCAGGGTTCATAATTCTAATCCTCTACCTCGGCTTTTGAGGCACCTCAGCATATACTCAGGTCAGCTTAATTCGAGTATATACGGTAGTTGTCCTTTTACAAACCAGGAACTTTCTCTTATTTTCCTTTTATTGCCTGAAAATTTGGTGAGAAAAGATAGAATCTTCATACCTTTCAAACAAGTATAGGATGATGTCCCTAGCTTCTGTCAATCTTCATTTTATGCTTGTAAATTTCCTGAATGTGTGAATCGTGACAGTCACATAATGTGTTGTGTAAAAGCCCCACCCCCAAAAATCTATCTTTCCTAAGCTAGTTACAGACCTCAACCATTCCCTGTCCGTTGCTCTCCCTATGGGCACCTTAGGGAAGAGAAAACAAACTTTCAGGCTTGTGGCTAGATTTAAATGGCAGTCCACCCCCAAAACTAAAATTTAACCCACTGTTTCTGTAGTGTAGGGACCACCCCTCCTAACCCTAACACCGGGTTTAAATTGAAACTTACTTACCAGACTGCCACTTGTATTGAGACCAAAGTTCCAAACTATAAATAAGATCTTCAAGCTTTCTTATCTCCCAGAAATGGCTAATTAAATGACAAATTTTCAAACTGGTTTCTATAGAGAAAACCTTACAAAATGAATTTCTACACCAACAGATCCAGCAATGTTTCATTACACAACAAGCCCTGTAGTCACTTACTTATTGATCTGCCACTCATCTAATTGGTGTAAGCCTGCATTCTGATCATTGAGGAGGTGACTGGACTGCCTGGTCTTATGCAAGATTTTTAGGCTGCAGGATCACAGTGTAGGAATCACTTAAAGGAAAACTAGCATGTGTATAAAGTTTTTTTTTTTTTTTTTAATACTTGGGACAGGGATATAGGACAGTAATCCTACCTCCAATATTGTTTTCTGTGAGGAGCATCAGCCCAAGGAAAACTGATTCTGCCAGTCTTTTTCCTGACTTTCTGCAATATCTTTAATAAAGATAAAGACTAAGTATGCTATGCACAAGTTCTATGAACATAGCGTACCGAGTCTGTTGGGACCTGTCAGAGAACACAGTGGAGGAGCGAGAGATCAGGTAAGTCTTTAACTTCGTTCCTGCCTCCTGAACGTTTTATTGAAGAATGGAGGTAGACACAGCTCCTTTACCTCCCATTCTTCAATAAAACTGAATTGATAAAAGTCATTTTAGCAGTGAAGATGCCCTTTAAGCAAGTGACAAATTATTTAAACCCGTTTACGTTTCTGCCTGAAGTTGTCCTTCAAATGAAACATAACCTTTGCTAACTCACATATTTGCTTCTCATAGGAAGGCAGCTCTGCATTTGATCAACTTTTGGAATCCAGCAGCGGCAGCTTGCTCTCTCAGCCTTCTCCAGCAGACATAGGTGTTCCACTTCCTCAAAGAACTTGCTATTCCAAGAGGCGTACTGTCTGAATGGAACGGGCGGGGCCCAGTAACTTTGCACAAAGTGTTTACCAATGAACAACCTAGTTCTGAATAGAACTACTGTTCAACACGTGGGTATGTTCCTGTTCGTATTTATTGCTGCTTTGTAGGTTATTTTTGACCTCTTGGACTAACAGTATGATTGTACAACTTGTGGCCTGCACTCTGTCCTGTAATTAAAAATTTCAATGATTTCTTTACATTCCTAGTCTCTATTTTTTTTTGTAACAGTTTGAACTGGGTAATTTTTACCATATCAGGAAAGAGCAAGTGACTTTCTTAAACTGTAACCTTAAATCCAAATACGTATATCATTGTCAGATTTTTAAATATGCCTTACAACTCTGTTCTATTGACCAATAGTAGTTGGTTTTATTAATCCATAGTTACCAATCGAATGCAAGCAGACAATTAAAGCAGATGATTAAAGTTGATCTCGGTTTTGTTTGACGGAGCTGTAGGGGAATTTACAGATATCCGCATTCTGCAGCTCAAGATTCCTGTCTTACATTTACAAAAGCAATTGCTACACGGGTTTCGCAAAAGTCCCCAGAGCATTTGACGTATGCCATTCAATATCACACATCCAGTCCAGCAAATATCTGCACTGAAGTCAAACCCAGACCGCCAGCGCCAGATTAAATCGCCATATGTGGAGCGTTTGTGGCTTTCTGTTTCATTTGCCAGAGACCCCTAAATGTCACCCCTATAATTTTGTATTTTCTTCACTTAAAATGTTAATGTTGGGGGAACAGCAATCAGCATTATTGATTATTCAGTTTCTGGGCATTCTCAAGTGTGTTATTTAGTTTTTTTGTTAATTTGGAGTATATCAGTGGAAACAACGCAGAAAGAGAATCAGATGTTTTCTAATAATGATTAGTGATTGATACGATTGTCTAAATCAGTGTGTGACTTCCTGTGTGATCATTTAGAAAAGTCCTAATAGTGATGCCCAACCCGCATCCTGGACAGGTTATTTTGTAGACCCATGAGTGGGTGTGGGCATGATATGGGCTTAATGGGGACACTGCCCGGACGAGGCATGGGTGTGCAGCTAGTGCTAGGTTGGCCCTCTGATTAGATTTAACACCTCATAAAGGGTATGCCCACCCCCAAACCTAAGACCTATAAAACTATGCAGTTTGGGGTTTGATTTACTTATTATAATTTTAGATTGGGTGTTGAAAATGACCTTTAAAGAGCAACTGTGGTCTCCGAGTGTTACAGAAAAGCCTGCAGCCTTTCCTTAAAATGTGAGCCATCACATTTCTGGCTTCAGCTTTTGAAAATTAATATTGCAAATAATGTTAAAATGTACTACTTTCAGTAGCTTGAATGACATCATGAAACCACTCTGCTCATTCCCTGTCCCCAAGGTCTGAGCATGCTCACATAAAACTTAACTGGGAAAGACAGGAAGTACCTACAAATACTACATGGTAACTAGCTGCTAAAAGCAGGAAGAATCAGGAGTTATATTGCTAAACATTTCTTGCAATAAAACAAGTTATACATTTTGAGTCATTATGTCCTATCATCCTGTATATATTCAAGTAGGGACAATATGAATAATGATCTAAACTACTTAAAGTAAATCCTCTTAGACTTGTCCTTTTTTTTTTTTTACTGCATTGTTGTGCAATAGGTGGGTGGAAAAGCAAATATTTAGATCCTGTTGCATTTTTTTGAAGAACACAATTTTCATTTATTGCAAAGCTATTATCTCTGTATGAACACACCATGTATTTAGCCAGTCAAATACACACACTTAGACAATGACAAGTGTTCAATCTTGTACACAACATTTTTATTTTCATATGAAAAAAAGCAACTGCATATATTCTGCCAGATATAGCCCACACTATAACACTTCCAGGAAATAAAGATTTTTGGATTAGAATAGAATTATGTTTTCCCTTTACCTCTAATATAGGTTATTTGTTCTGGTCATTTGTATTTCTAACAAATGCGTTTTTAATGTTGATATCTATAAAGGATTTGATAATGGAATATTCTATAAAGGTATTTGATAAATGGGATATTCTATAAAGGTATTGATAAATGGGATTTTATAAAGGTTATTTGAATATCATAAAGGGATTTGTAAATTGGAATATTCTATAAAGGGTTTTATAAATTGGATATTCTATAAAGGGTTTGATAAATGGAATATTCTAAAGGGATTTGAAATGGAATATTCTAAAGGATTTGATAAATTGGAAATCTATAAAGGGATTTGATAAATTGGAATATTCTATAAAGGTATATATGATAAATTGGAATATCTATAAAGGGTATTTGATAAATTGGAATATTCTATAAAGGGATTTGATAAATTGGAATATTCTATAAAGGATTTGATAAATTGGAATCTAAATTTATAAAGGGATTTGATAAATTGAATATTCTATAAAGGGATTTGATAATTGGAATATTCTATAAAGGGATTTTTGATAACTTGGAATATTCTATAAAGGTATTTGAAAAAAAACCATTCTGACATCTGTGTACATTGTTACTTAGAAACATTTCTTTTTAATGAATGTTAATATATAGGTTTGACTATGGAAATACACAAATTCAATTGTGCTCACAATAGATGGAGAGGGGATCTCACTGATTTCAAATGAAATGGAGCTTTTTGAATTTTTTGTTAAAAGGGTATATCCACTCCCCCAAATCAACTTTCTCCTGCAGCCTAAATGACCCCCAAACCCCAACCTCACGAGGTTTAAAGCTTTGAAATGTGCTCCCAAATGTCTTACTTATAAGCCCTGTTTCCCTTGGCTGTCTTCTGCCTTGCTTCCTTGCCTTTTCCAAGCACAGAAGGGCTGGACAGGTAGCAGCGCATGTGATTGGCTGAGACATTGTGTTTCAGCCTCACAGGTGCCGCTGCCTGTCCTGCCCCTTCTGTGCTCTGAAAAGACCGGAAGCAAGGCAGAAGAAAGCAGAGGGAACAAGGGCTTATAAGTACATTTAGGAGCACATTTCAAAGCTATAAACCTCGCAAAGTAGAGGTTTTGGGGTCATTAAGGCTCAGGAGAAAGTTTGGGGGTGGACATGCCTTTTAATTCTGCACAATACAATAGTATTTAATATTTCCTTATCAGAAACCATCAGGCGTAATATTTGTTCTTATTTCTGTGCAATATTGCTGAATACTGTAAAATCTACTCCAGTTTTGCCATAAGATCTATAAACTCCTTTAGACTTTTAGAATATTGAAGTTATTTGTTCTTCCTAATGATGGCAAACTGAGCCTTTCCTATTTAATTTGTCTCCACACCCTGAGACATCTGGACCAAGCATTGGTTGGATCATTATTTCTTTGTACATGTAATGGAGAGCTGCTCTACTGTTACTTGTGTTAATATTCCACAGACAACCATGAAGCATAATAGTAATGTAAAATGATGTGGATTTCTGCACACTTTTATTTTTTCTGGCCATGTGTCCCAGAGGGGCTTTGTCCACCTATCATTATTACAATTAGACAAAATACCAAATTAGACAAAATTTCCAAGCTGCAGTTTGCATTGCCGAGCTATTGCTATGATATGCACCATTTTGACAGTGTCAAAGGAGCGAAGATTCTATGGCCCTGATGTAGTAGCGGGGCAAAAGTTTTCCAAGCCAATCAGATGTTGGATTTTACTGGTTATTGCGTTAGAGAACATCTGATAGGTTGCTGGAGATAAATAGCACAGGGTTATTTTATTGCATTAGGCCTTACATGTCTCCAGGATCTCTATGTGTTGCAGATAATGATAATGTAATACCATTCTATCCCTAATCTTTATATTAATCTAATCTTAGGGTGAACACAAACACTACAGTTATCGGCCAAAATGGCCATTCGCCACGCTTGTGCACATGCTCGGCCATCATTCCTCGTGCATCCTATCAGACGTGTGTATGAGGCTTTAGTTTCATGTGCTGTAGCTTTTCATAAACAGAATCTACTAAATAAGGATTGACAGTGACAGCACCATAAGTGTTTGAGTTCAGCTGCTACGTTTATGGACCATTGTATTATGTAGAAATATCTACATGTATAAAGAAATCGTGTACAAGTATACTACTACGTGCATAAAGAAATTAGTGTACAAGTATATACTACGTTATAAATTAGTGTCAAGTATATACTACGTGTATAAATAATTAGTGTACAAGTATATACTACGTGTATAAATTAGTGTGCAAGTATATACTACGGGTATAAATAAATTAGTGTACAAGTATATACTACGTGTATAAATAAATAGTGTACACGTATACTACATGTGTAAATAAATTAGCACCTACAGTTACGAAAATAACCAGGGAGATTCAATAGAAGTTATTATTGTTTAAAATGGTGCTAATTTTGCCCCAACCAATCAGATCTTATTTATCATTTGAAAACTAATGTCTGATGGTTGGGGCAAATTAGCACCATTTTAACGATAAGAACTTTTATTGAATGTGTTTGTAGATAAAAAGGTTTTTAACTTGAAATAGACATTGATATATGATTGAGCTAATCTGAGCTCTGTTAGTAAACAGGACTTTATATTATGGGTAGGTCTAATATCTGATTTTGCTTACTGCTGTTGTGTATTATGGTGAATAATGCAACCTCCATTGTAATTTATAAGAAAGGGTGTTAAAAACCACTGTATATATCTGTATTGGCTACTGTTACTTTTGTATTTGAAAATAGGGAGCATATTATTTCCTTTTGTTGAGGTATCATTAAGTCATGTGACACTGATGACAGCCAATGACAGTTAATTGGATATAAGACGTTATCACATACAAATATTGTTAGTTACCTGTGTCCTATGTTTGATAGCTGGGTTAATGTTACAGAGTAGTTTTGGTATAGTTTAAGCAAACAACCCCAATTCGGTTTTCTAACTCCTTACTTCTAATGTCAGTATTCATTTAAAGGATAAATCCAAACGGCCATGTTTGAATAAAGGCATTCCTTATATCTGGAAATAAAGTGTAGCGTCTTTCTTATCAGTGATCTAAAGCCTAGTGTATCACTGTACATATTATATTAATGCAGCTTGTCCTTCCTTGTTCCTTGTGTTCTAAGGGGCTAAGGGCATTTTGTGGATTTGTAATCCTCTTTGAATGTTTTAAACTGATAATTGTTACCTATAGTTCTGTAGTAACATGGTGATTGGTTAGCAGTCATTGCAGTGTGCAAATGTACTCTGATTGGCATATGTACTCTGATTGACATATGTACTCTGATTGGCAAATGTACTGTAACAAAGGTTTCCAATAAATTGTTATTAATCGGTATAATGGGTTGTGTTTTCTATAATGCTTTATGGGTTAGGTCCCACTATGCACGTTGTGTTCTGTTTTTCAAATGTAATGTGGTCCATTTTTATCTGTATGTGTGCACAACTTTTAATAATAGTCTATGGAACGCGCAAAAAAAAAAGTAGATTTTCCAAAACTTCACACGGACGCAAACTGACTGGAAACATGGACAAAATTCACGGACAGCACAGCACACACTACATAGTGGGACCTAGCCCTAATTGGGACTCTATTATATTTCATTTGATTGGTCACTATAACACTCATTTGATTGTCACTTAACATCATTTGATTGATCACTGTAACATTATCATTTGATTGGTCAACGTAACATAATCATTGATTGGTCACTGTAACATTATCATTCATTGGTCACTGTAACATATCATTTCATTGGTCACTATGAGGTTTGTTTATTACTATGCCATCACACTTTAGCTAATCGGTTACTGATTTAAAATAGTTAGGCTTTGTGAATTATTTACACTTTGTGATTGTATGTACACTTTGTGATGTATCACACTTTGTGGATGTATTCACAGTTTGTGGATGTATGTACACTTTGTGAATGTATGTACACTTTGTGAATGTACACTTTATGGATGTATGTACACTTTGTGGATGTATGCACACTTGTGGATGTATGCACACTTTGTGGATGTATGCACACTTTGTGGATGTATGCACACTTTGTGGATGTATGCACACTTTGTGGGTGTATGTACACTTTGTGGGTGTATGTACACTTTGTGGGTGTATGTACACTTTGTGGATGTATGTACACTTTGTGGGTGTATGTACACTTTGTGGTGTATGTACACTTTGTGGAGTATTCACAGTTTTGTATGTATGTCACTTTGTGAATGTATGTACACTTGTGAATGTACACTTTATGGATGTATGCACACTTTGTGGGATGTATTCACAGTTTGTGGATGTTGTCACTTTGTGAATGTATGTACACTTTGTGAATGTACACTTTATGGATGTATGTACACTTTGTGGGTGTATGTACACTTTGTGGTTGTATGTACACTTTGTGATGTATGTACACTTGGGGTATGTACACTTTGTTGTGATGTAACTTTGTGGATGTATGTCACATTTGGTGATGTATTCACAGTTGTGGATGTATTCACACTTTTGTGAATGTATGTACACTTTGTGAATGTCACACTGTATGATGTTGTACACTTTGTGGATGTATGCACACTTTGTGGATGTATTGCACACGTTGTGATGTGCACACTTTGTGGATGTATGCACACTTTGTGGGTGTATGTACACTTTGTGGGTGTATGTACACTTTGTGGGTGTATGTACACTTTGTGGATGTATGTACACTTTGTGGGTGTATGTACACTTTGTGGTGTAGACACTTTGTGGATGTATGTACACTTGTGGATGTATGTACACTTTGTGGATGTATGTCACTTTGTGGATGTATGTTCACTTTTGATGATGTAATTACTTTGTGGGTGTATGTACACTTTGTGTGTGCATGTACATTTTGTGATGCATGTACTTTTGTGGATGCATGTGCACTTTGTGGGTGCATGTGCACTTTGTGGATGTATGTGCACTTTGTGGGTGTATGTGCACTTTGTGGGTGTATGTGCACTTTGTGGGTGTATGTGCACTTTGTGGGTGTATGTACACTTTGTGGGTGTATGTACACTTTGTGGATGTATGCACATTTTGAACCTCCGCCTATATGTATTAAGTTCAGATGCACAGTTTTTTTTTGCTCAATTCTTTATTTATATTACATAATAACCGTGGGAAGGTGCGGGAGTCAGGTTAAGTTGGTACATTACTGTGAGGCTTTATTATGGTTAAGACAATCAATGGTGTTTGATTCATTTTTAACGCTACAGTTCTCTAGAAATTGCTGGGAGCAGTACCGTGTTAATCGGGATTCAGTAACACAACAATAGTCTTTTCTTATCGCCATGCTGTAAAATTCCAGATAACATAGACATGCATTTCAGTTACAGACACATCAATTCCTTGCAGCTAAAATGTTGAAGGGGCACTGTAACTAATGGACTGACTGTTCTCTTCTTGCTCCTCCTCAAGTCAGTGTCCTGACACTGCTCCTTTAAAGGCGGGCATGCGTTAATGAAAGGAAGTCCCACTATAGTTAGGTTATACCTCTCTATGTTATGGAAATATTAACTCATTGTTCCTTATATACAAAAAGGAATCTATAAAAACACAAACATTTTCCTATCATATATTTTCCTAGTTAGGGTTATGTTCTTAAGCTTAAAGGAGAACTAAACCCAATTTTTTATACTCCAGAAATCTGAAAACAACCCCCCTAAAAACCCCAATAAGTATAAATCCCACTTCAATAATGTATTAAAGTAATGTAAGCCTGTTAAGAACGGATGAAGTATTTGTGTGTATGTGCAGTGTCAGACCACACCCCTGACCTCAGTCACATGCTTCCTTGCTTATCTGTCCTGTAAAGATTAGCTAGAGATTATTAATGTGTGGACCAACTTTAACAAGTTTCTCCGCCATAGCTAAGGACTGAGCATGTGCAGAACATAATGGTCATTGAACAATATGTGGTCATTGACCAATATGATACTGGAATGCTGGGAAGTAAAGCACAAACCATATGTTATTTAGGTAAATTTCCCAGTGCCCGTACCAAAATGAGAGATAAGACACAGATTTCTGGTTTTATATCAAGATGTTCTGCCATCTGGTCGTGTGTTGTTCTGTGGCTTTAGTTGTCCTTTAAATTTGTTTTCTATTAAAAAGTACTAATAATACCCATGAGACTATTATGATAGACTACACGTGAAAAGATTATAGGTGGCCGTGCACACTAGGTGTAAATCCCGTTACATTTTCTTCTGTGTGAAGGGGCTATTCCTGACTGACCGGAGTGGCGAGAAACGAACGTAGTCGGCATTACGGTTAGTCGGAAAGATGGAAAATATCCATTGGTCTGTATCTACTGCCTTTACTAGCCGGAGCTTCTTTACTTGAGCCAATCTGATCGATCAGATACCAATGGGATGAGATACCATGGGATGAGATCCAATGGGATGAGATACCATGTGATCAGATACCATGCATGAGATACCATGTGGCTCAGATAACCAATGGGATGAGATACCAATGTGATCAGATCCATGTGATCAACCATGGATGAGATACCAATGGATAGATACATGTGATCAGATACCAATGGCATGAGATCCAATGGGATGAAAACCAATGGGATACGATACCAATTGATCAGATACCAATGGATGAGATACCAATGGGATAGATACCAATGGGATGAGATACCAATGGATGAGATACCAATGTGATCAGAACCAATGTGATCAGATCCAATGGCATAAGATACCAATGTGATCAGATACCAATGGGATGAGATACCAATGTGATCAGATACCAATGTGATCAGTTCCAATGTGATGAATACCAATGGGATGAGATACCAATGGGATGAGATACCAATGGGAATGAGTACCAATGGATGAGATACCAATGTGATCGATCCAATGTGATCAGTTACCAATGTGATGAGATACAATGGGATCAGATACCAATGGGATGAGATACCAATGTGATAAGTTACCAATGGGATCAGATACCAATGGGATCAGATACCATGTGATCACATTAGATACCAATTGATCAGATACCAATGATGAGATACCAATGGATCAGATACCAATGGATCAGATACCAATGTGATCAGATAACCAATGTGATCAGTTACCAATGGGATGAGATACAAGGGATCAGATACCAATGGGATGATACCAATGGGATGAGATAACAATGTGATCTTAACAATGTGATGAGATACCAATGGATGAGATACCAATGTTGATCAGTTCCAATATGATGAGATACCAATGGGATCAGATACCAATGGGATCAATACCAATGTGATCAGATACCAATGTGATCAGTTACCAATGTGATGAGATACAATGGGATCAGATACCATGTGGATAGATACCAATGGTGATGAGATACCAATGGGATGAGATACCAATGTGATCAGATAACAATGTGATCAGTTACCAATGTGATAGATAAATGGGTTCAGATACCAATGGATGAGAACCAATGTGATCAGTTACCAATGTGATCAGATGCAATGTGATCACATACCAATGGGATGAGATACCAATGTGATCAGATACCAAGGTGATCAGTTACCAATGTGATCAGATACCAATGGGATCAGATACCAATGGGATCAGATACCAATGTGATCACTTCAATACCAATGGGTGAAGGATACCAATGTGATCAGATACCAATGGGATGAATACCAATGTGATCAGATACCAATGTTGTCGGATACCAATGTGATGAGATACAATGGGATCAGATACCAATGGGATGAGATACCAATGTCAGATACCAATGTGAAGTACCAGTGACAGTACCAATGGATAGATACCAGATGGGACAGATCAACATGTGATCAGATACCAATGTGTGATCAGTTACCAATGTGATGATAACAATGGGATCAGATACCAATGTGATGAGATACCAATTGGATCAGATACCATGTGATTCAGTTACCAATGTGATGAGATACAAATGGAATAGGATGATACAATGGATGACATACCAATGTGATCAGATACCATGTTGATCGTTACCATGTGATGAGATACAAATGGGATCAGATACAATGGGATGAGATACCAATGTAATCAGTTACCAATGTGATCAGATACATGTGATCAGATACCATGGGATGGATAACAATGTGACAGTTACCAAGGGATCAGATACCAATGTGATCATTACCAATGTGATGAGATACCAATGTGATGAAATACCAATGTGATCAGATACCAATGGATCAGTTACCAATGTGATGATACAATGGGATCAGATACCAATGGATGAGATACCAATGTGATAAGTTCCAATGTGATCAGATACCAATGGGATCAGTATACAATGTGATCACTTCAGATACCAATGTGATCAGATACCAATGGGATGAGATACCAATGTGATCAGATACCAATGTGATCAGATACCAATGGCATGAGATACCAATGTGATCAGATACCAATGGGATGAGATACCAATGTGATCAGATACCAATGTGATCAGTTACCAATGTGATGAGATACCAATGGGATGATACAATGGGAAAAATGAGATATACAATGTGATCAGATACCAATGTGATCAGTTACCAATGTGATGAGATACAAATGGGATCAGATACCAATGGGATGAGATACCAATGTGATCAGTTACCAATGTGATCAGATACAATGTGATCAGATACCAATGGGATGAGATACCAATGTGATCAGTACCAATGGATCAGATACCATGTGATCAGTACCAATGTGATGAGATACCAATGGATGAGATACCATGATGAGAATACCAAGGGAGAGATACCATGGGATGAGATACCAATGGTGATCAATACCAATGTGATTCAGTTACCAATGTGATGAGATACAATGGATCAGATACCAATGGATGAGATACCAATGTGATAAGTTACAATGGATCAGATACCAATGGGATCAGTACCAATGTGATCCACTCAGATACCAATGTGATCAGATACCAATGGGATGAGATACCAATGTGATCAGATACCAATGTGATCAGATACCAATGTGATCAGATACCAATGGCATGAGATACCAATGTGATCAGTATACAATGGTATTGATACCAATGTGATCAGATACCAATGTGATCAGTTACCAATGTGATGAGATACCAATGGGATGAGATACCAATGGGATGAGATACCAATGTGATCAGATACCAATGTGATCAGTTACCAATGTGATGAGATACAAATGGGATCAGATACCAATGGGATGAGATACCAATGTGATAAGTTACCAATGGGATCAGATACCAATGTGATCAGATACCAATGGGATGAGATACCAATGTGATCAGATACCAATGTGATGAGATACCAATGGGATCAGATACCAATGTGATCAGATACCAATGTGATCAGATACCAATGTGATCAGTTACCAATGTGATGAGATACCAATGGGATCAGATACCAATGTGATCAGATACCATGTGATCAGATACCAATGTGATCAGTTACCAATTGATGAGATCAAATGGGATCAGATACCAATGGGATGAGAACCAATGTATCAGATAACATGTGATCAGTTACAATGTGATGAGATACAAATGGTGCGGATACCAATGGGTATGAGATACCAATGTGATCAGTTCATGTGATCATATACAATGTGACAGATCCATGGATGAATACCAATGTGATCAGATACAATGTGACAGTTTACCATGGGATCAGGATACCAATGGGATCAGATACCAATTGATCAGATACCAATGGACAATACCAGTTGATCACTTCAGATCCAATGGGATGAGATACCAATGTGATCAGATACCAATGGGATGAGATACCATGTGATCAGATACCAATGTGATCGGATCCAATGTGATGAGATACCAATGGGATCAGATACCAATGGGATGAGTACCAATGTGATCAGTATACAATGTGATCAGTATACCAATGTGTCAGATACCATGGGATAGATACAATGGGATCAGATACCAATGTGATCAGATCCAAGTGATCAGTACCAATGTGAT
Source organism: Hymenochirus boettgeri (assembly GCA_019447015.1). Lineage (NCBI taxonomy): Eukaryota > Metazoa > Chordata > Amphibia > Anura > Pipidae > Hymenochirus > Hymenochirus boettgeri. The sequence goes on from JAACNH010002716.1 coordinate 34,647, forward strand.
GAGATACAATGGGATCAGATACCGGAATGAGTCCAAGGATGAGATACATGTGATCAGATACCAATGTGATCAGTTACCAATGTGATGAGATACAAATGGGATAGATACCATGGGATGAGATTACCAATGTGAATCAGTTACTAAATGTGATTCAGATACAATGTGATCAGATACCAATGGGATCAGATACCAATGTGATCAGATTACCAATGGGATCAGATACCAATGTGATCCGTTACCAATGTGATCAGTTACCATGTGATGAATACCCATGGGATGAGATTAACCAATGTGATCAGATACCAATGTGATCAGTTACCAATGTGATGAGATACAAGGGATCAGATACCAATGGGATGAGATACCAATGTGATAGTTACCAATGTCAGATACCATGGATCAGACCAATGGTCACTTCAGATCCATGTGATCAGATACCAATGGATCGAACCAATGTGATCAGATACCATGTGATCAGATACCAATGGGACGAGATACCATGTGATCAGATACCAATGGGATGAGATACCAATGTGATCAGATACCATTGACATTCATGTGATGAGATACCAATGGAATGAGATACAATGGGATGAGATACCAATGTATCAGATACCAATGTGATCAGTTACCATGTGATGAGATACAATGGGATCAGATACCAATGGATGAGATACCAATGTGATCAAGTACCAATGGGATACGATAATCCAATGTTGATCACTAGATACCAAGTGATCAGATACCACATGGATTGAGATACAAGGGATCAGATACCAATGTGATCAGTATAACCATGTGATCAATACCATGTGATCAGTTACCAATGTGATGAGATACAATGGGATCAGATACCAATGGATGAGATACCAATGGATGAGATACCAATGGGATGAGATACCAAGTGATCAGATACCAATGTGATCAGTTCCAATGTGATGAGATACAAATGGGATCAGATACCAATGGGATGAGATACCAATGTGATCAGTTTACCAATTGTGATCAGTTACCAATGTGACAGATCAATGTGATCACTACCAATGGGATGAGATACCAAGTGATCAGTAACCAAGTGATCAGTACCAATGTGATCAGATACCAATGGAGTCAGATACCAATGTGATCAGATACCAATGGGATCAGATACCAATGTGATCAATATACCAATGGGTATGAGATACCAATGTGATCAGATACCAATGGGATGAGATACCAATGTGATCAGATACCAATGTGTATCGAGATACCAATGTGATGAGATACCAATGGGATCAGATACCAATGGGTGATGAGATCACCATGTGAATCATATACCAATGTGATGGCGGATCTCCCAATGTGATGAGATTACCAATGGGATCAT
>JAACNH010002717.1:0-36011 GCA_019447015.1 Hymenochirus boettgeri
TAAATAATATGAGTAGTAATGTTTTTATATTAAGGGTTCCCTGATATATTAAAGGGACACTACAGAAAAAACAACTGTGCCTCATCTTAATCTATAATTGAATACATGTAAGTAGCACTTACTCTGATTTGCGTGTGTTGCTGCATGCCTTCAATCCAGCACACATTTTGTTGAGGAGCAGTATCCCCCCTCCCTCTTTTAACCACTCCCACCTGACCTGACTTTTCTCCCACACACCAACTGTCAACCCTGCACACAGCATTCCAACTGTCAAATCTCTGTCACCATTCCAGCTACAGTAAAACTACTCACAGAAGAATAGTTTTTGAAGGAACTTGATTGACAGCTGAAATATAAGAAGTTTTAGATTGGATATCTAAAGAAATAGGGGGCAAATCAACAAAATATAATACAGTGGTGGTTGGGAAGAATTATAGTTTCCAGTTATGGTCAATTTACAATAACCTATTTTTTCGGGATAGATGCCCTTTAACATTTTTTTAAGAGTTCCATAAGGATAAAAAGTTTGAGAATCACAAGTTACAGAGATTTTCTCCCGTGGGACTCAAAGGAAAACTAAAGTCTCAGAACAACTCAATTTCAGAAATAATATTACAGATATACCGTGACCTGGATGGATGAATATTACAGATATACCGTGACCTGGATGGATGAATATTACAGATATACCGTGACCTGGATGGATGAATATTACAGATATACCAGACCTGGATGAGATGAATATACAGATATTACCGTGACCGGGATGAATGAATATTACAGATATACGTGACCCGGATGTGATGAATATAAAGATATTACCGTGGACCTGGATGGATGAATATACAGATATACGTGACCCGGATGGATGGAATACAGATATACCATGACCTGGATGAGAACATGACAGATATACCGTGACATGGATGAATGAATATTACCGATTATACCGTGACTGGAGGGATGAATATTACAGAATACCGTGACCTGGATGGATGAATATTACAGATACCGTGACTGGATGATGCAATATTACAGATGTACTCTGACCTGGATGATGAATATTAAGATATTGACCGTGACCTGTATGAATGAAATTACAGATATACCGTGACTGGATGGATGAATAGTACAGATATACCGGGACCTGGATGGATGAATATTACAGATATACGATGACCGGCTGATGAATATTACAGATATACCATGACCTGGATGGTGAATATTACAGAATATACAAGAGACCGGATGGATGAATATTACAGATATTACCGTGACCTGGTGATGAATATTACAGAATACCGTGGACTGGATGGGAATAATTTACAGATATACCGTGACCTGGATGGATGGGAATATTACATATATACCATAACTGGATGGAGAATGTACAGATATACCGTGGACTGGATGGATGAATATTTACAGATATACCGTAAACTGGATGGATGAATATTACAGATATACCGTGACCTGGCTGGATGAATATTACAGAGATTACCGTGAACCTGGATGGGGAATATTACAGATATACCGTGACCTGGATGATGAATATTACGATATACCGTGACCGGATGGATGAATAGTAAAGATAAACGTGCCTGGATGGATGAATATACAGATATACCGGGACCTGGATGGATGATATAGTACAGATATACCATGACCTGGATGGAGAATATTACAGATATACCATGGACCTGGATGGATGAATTATTACAGATATACCATGACTGGATGGTGAATATTACAGATCTACCATGACCTTGGATGGAGGAATATAAAGATATACGTGACCGAATGGATGAATATTACAGATTACCATGACCTGGATGGATGAATATTCAGATATACCGTGACCTGGAGGGATGAATATTACAGATTATACCATGACCGGATGGATGGAATATTACAGATATACCATGACCTGGATGGATGGAAATATTACAGATATACCTGACAGGATGGATGAAGTTTACAGAGCTACCGGGACCTGGAGGGATGGAATACAGATATACCATGGACCTGATGAATGGTGAATATTACAGATATACCATGACTGGATGACTGGAATATTACAGATATACCGTGACCTGGATGGAGGAATATACAGATTACCGTGAACTGGATGGATTGGAATATTAAGATATACCGTGACGGGATGGATGAATATACGAGATATACCGTGACATGGATGGATGAATATTACAATATACCGTGACCTGGATGAATGAATATTACAGATATACCGTGACCTGGATGAATTGAATACTAAGATATACCGTGACCGGATGAATGAATTTAACAGATACGTGACTGGAGGAGAATATACAGCTATACACGTGACCTGGGATTGGATGAATATTACAGATAGACCGTGACCTGGATGATGGAAATTACAGATATTACCGTGACCTGATGAAACGACTAGAGAGATGAATATTACAGATATACCGTGCTGGAATGGATGAAATTCAGATTATACCGTGACCTGGATGATGAATTACAGAATCAGCTACCAGATGATATCGCAGTGTACATCCCCTGCGATGGATGGAATATTACAGATATACCGGACCTGGATGCATGCATATTACAGATATACCGTGACCTGGATGGATGAATATTAAGTATTACCGTGCCCGGATGGATGAATATTACAGATATACCGTGACCTGGATGGATGAATATGACAGATATACCGTGACCTGGATGGATGAATTACAGATATACCGAGACCAGGATGGAATACAGATAATATTGGATGAATATACATAGAACTGACCGGGATGGAATGTAAGCTTATTAGTATACCGTTGGGACCCTGGATGGAGAATATTACAGTATACCGTGACCTGGATGATGAATATACAGATATACCGTGACCTGGGATGAAGTGAATATTACAGAATAGTGACTGATGATACCGTGACTGAGGTGAATATTACAGATCTACCGTGACCTGATGGAGAATATATTACAGATATACCGTGGACCTGGAGGATGAATACTTACAGATATACCGTGACCAGATGGATGAATATTACAGTATACTGGACGAGGGAATTACAGATACGGATGGGGTGAATTTAAAGATAGTAACGTGACCTGGATGAATGAATATTACAGAATACCGGACCTGGATGGATGAAGATTACAGATAACGGACTGGATGGATGAATATTACAGATATACCGTGACCGGATGATGAATATTACAGATATACCGTGGACCTGATGGTGGAATATTTACAGATATACCGTGACCTAGGCATGATGAATATTACAGATATACCGTGACCCGGATGGATGAAATGAACAGATATACCTTGACCTGGATGGATGAATATTACAGAATCATGACGAAAAATACAGCATGAACCTGGATGGTTACAGAACGTGACGGCGGAGAATATACAGTATACCGGCTCTGGATGGATGAATTAAGATATACAGGAACCTGGATGGATGAAATATACAGAATACATCGTGAACCTGGGATGAATGATATACCAGATATATACCGTGACCTGGATGGATGAAATTACAAGATATACCTGGACCTTGGATGGAGGAATATTACAATGTACCGTGACCTGGATGAATGAATATTCCAAAGATATACCGTGACTGGATGGATGAATATTACAGATATACACTGACTGGATGGAGGGAATATTACAGATATAGGCAGTACCTGTATAATGACATCCAAGTACGGTATATCGTGAATGATGTATCATACAGCTTAACATATACTGATAGTCATGATAGTAGTTACAGTTATTCATATCCGGTAGATATGTTAATATTCATTCATACAGTCACCGGTCATCGAGATATCAATAGTCCGTGGTAACTGTATTCATCCACCAGGTCCGGTTATATCTGAAGTATTATCATCCAGGTCACGGACATCTGTAATATTATCCACCAGGTCACGGTATATCTGGTAATATCTTCATCCAGGTTCCCCACCGGTATATCTGTAAATATCATCCATCCAGGTCACGGTATAAGCTGTAATATTCATCCATCCAGGTCAGTATATCTGTAATATGCATCATCAGTCGGTATAATCTGTAATATTCATCCATCCAGGTCACGGTATATCTGTATAATCACCCGGTAGGTATATCTGATTCTCCATCAGTGGTACTTATGTATATTTATCCATAGTCACGATACTTATATCTACATCCAGTCATGGATAATCTGAATATTCATCCATCAGTCACGGTATATCTGTAAGTATTCATTCATCAAGTTACTATCGTATATCTGTAATATTCATCCATCACAAGTCCGTACGTAGATTCATCCATCAGTAGTTATATGCAAATTCATCCATCCAGGTCCGGTATATCTGTAATTCCATAGGTCACGTATATCTGTGATCATATCCAGGTCACGGTATATCGTAAATATTCTCAGGCATCATCAATAAGTCCATACAGGTGGTATTATCTGAATATTATACCGGCACGGATCTTATTAAAAATCCCAGTCACGTGTTATATCTGTAATAGTCTTCATCCAAGGTTCACGGTATATCCTGTAATATTCATCCATACAGGTCATGGTATATCTGATAATCCTCACATCCAGGTCATGGTATCTGTAATATTCATCTCATCCAGGGTCATGGTATATCGTAATATTCCTATCAGCCAGGTCTTCACGGTATATCTGTAATATTCTAGTCCACAGGAGAGTATATCTGTAAATCATTCATCCATACAGGTCACGGTATATCGTATATTCATCCATCAAGGTCATGGGATATCTGACTATCAATCATCCAGGCACGGTTATATCATGTAATATTCTATCCATCCAGGTCGGTATACTGTAATATTCATTTCCATTCCAGGTCCACGTTCGAATAATTATCTCGGATATATACTTCATCACCCAGGTCTATGTATACTGTACATATTCATCCATCCAGGTGCAGGCTATATCTTGTAAGATTTTCAGCATCCGGTCATCGGTATATCTGGAATTATCGATCCATCCAGGTCAATGTATAAATGTAATATTCAATCATCAAGGTTCACGGTAATGTATATTCATTAATCCAGTACGGTAATCTGTAATATTCAGATCCATCCAGGTCCGTTATATCGGTCATATATTAATCCATCCAGGTCATGGTATATCGTAATATTCATACATCAGGTCACGGTATATCTGTATCTACGGAATGTTAGCTGATATTCATCCATCCAGGTCACGTGTATAATCTGTAATATTCATCATCCAGGTCAGGTATCTGATTTACCCAGTCACGCTATCGTAATATACCACCAGGTCATGTAGATGTAATATTCATCCATCCAGGTCACGGGTAACTTGTAATATTCATCATCCAGGTCAAGGTATATCTGTAATATTTCATACATCCCAGGTCACCGTATATCTTTGTAATATGTCATCATCCAGGTCATATCGTGTATATCAGTGGGTAATATTAATCTCCATCCAGGTCACGGGTATTCGGGTAATATTCATCATCCAGGTCAAGTATATCTGAATTATTCATCCATCCCAGGTCACGGGATATCGTAATATCATCCACTCAGGTCACGGATTGTATATTATTCCAGTAACGTATACGAATTCATCCATCCAGGTCACGGGTTATATCTGTAATATTCATCACATTCAGGGTCACCGGTGTATATCTGTAATTAATTTCATCCAGGTTCACGGTATTGTTTTTTATGTAAGTTATCTCATTCAGTCCGGTTACTGTTATATTCATCACCGGTCCATATCTAATATTCTTCATTCCAGGTCACGGAATACTGTAATATTTCATCATCCAGGTGCCAAAAAACGGTATATCCTGTAAGACTCATCCATCCAGGTCACGGGTATATCTGTAATATATCCATCCATCACGGTATAGGATTTGATCAAGGTATATCTTTATACATCAGGTCGACTGAAATTCATCAATAGCAGGTCACGGTATATCGTAATATTCTCCAATCCAGGTACACGGTTTTGTAATATTCATCATCATCGAATGAGATTCAATCATCCAGGATACGGTATATCGTAATATCATCCATCCAGGTCAAGTTATCGGTAATATTGATCAACCAGGTCACGGTTATATCGGCTAATATTCACCATCCAGGTCAGGTATTAGCTGTTAATATCATCCGGCAATATATCTTAAAATCCATCGGCACGGTAATCTGTAATATTCATCATCCAGTCTCGCGTTTAATCTGTAATATTCATCCATCCAGGTCACGGGATATCTGTAATATTCATTCAATCAAGGGCAAGCGTTTATATGTAATATGTTCATCATCATAGGTCACCGTATATCTGTACCATATTCATCCATCAGGTCACGGTATCGATATTATCATAGTACATTTATCTGAATTCAATCCAGGTCACGGTAGTAATATTCATCCAGTCACGTATATCGTATCACATCCAGGTTCCACGTAGATCTGTAATATTCATCCATCAGGTCACGGGTTATATGTTAATAGTATCCATCCAGGTCACGGTTATATCGGTAATATACTTCATCCAGGTCATGGTAGACTGTAATATTCATCCATACCAGGGTCACGGATATCTGTAAATATTTCACATCATCATGAGCGTATCTGGCATTTCAGTTTCCTTAGGTCCCAGGGTTGGAAAAAGAATACTTCTGTAATTTATTCTCATTATCCTAAATCTTGAAATGGTTAACATGGCATCATATCCAAAGGTTATATTAAATTGACCCCCCCCCAATCATACTGGATGAATACTTAATATTCTTCCCACAGCACTGGTATTATCTTATTATTGATTAACTCCCCTCTAGGTCTAATCTAAATTCTTATATTCAATCAATCACCTTCAAAAACACGGTTCTGTGAGTAGTCTTAATACTTACAGTGTACACGGTATCTGTAAGATATATGCACAGGTTGGATATGCTGTCGATGATATTCATCAGTGGGGAGAAAGTATACCAGGTCCAGGTTATCTGTAATAGTCATCATCCATGGTCACGGGCTATCGTTATATCTAGTAGGTATATATTAAAATTTCATCCATCCAGGTCACGGTTATTGTCTGTAATATTCTCCATCCAGGTCAGGTATATCTGTAATATAATCCATTCCAGGTCGGACTGTTATCTTGTCACGCGATATCTGTAAATTCATCCATCAGAGGTACGGGTGTATATCTGAATATTCATTCCATCAGGTTCACGGTAGATCTGTAAATTCATACATTCCAGGTCACGGTTATATTGTAATATCATCATAAGTCATCGTTATATATGTAATCTATCCATCCAGGTCACGGTAATCGTGTAATTTATCATCCATTCCGAGGTCACGGTATTATATTGTAATATTCATCCAACCGGGTTCACGGATGATATCTGTAATATTAATCTCCAGGTCCGGTATATCGTAGAATTAATCATCCAGGTCACGGTAACTGTAATATTCATCATCCAGGTATTACGGTATATTGTAATATTTCCAGTCCATCTATTATTCCCAGGTCACGGTATATCTGTAATAATTCATCATCCAGGTCACGGTATATCTGTAATATTTCATTTCATCCAGGGGGCGGAGGTCTTTTCAAATACCCAGGTCATATCTAGTAATATTTCATCCATCCAGGTCACGGCTTATCTGTAATATTCTATCATCCCAGGGTTACGGTTATATCGTAAGTATCATCCATTCCAGTCCGTTGTATACCATCAAGGTCTGGAATCTGTTAATAGTCATCCATCCAGGTCACGGTATATCTGTAATATCATCCAATCCAGGTCACGGTATATATGTAATAGCACGTCATACAGGTCATGGTATTCTGTTGTGTTAGTAGATCAACTAGACTACAAGTTCACTTGATCGACACTGAACACAACCAAATATAAAGAATAGATCATATTTATCTCCTTTGGTCCATCTGTGGTGGATATGGGCTCTGCTCGGCCGCCACCGGACCGTTCTTTTAGATACGTATGTGTATGTGCCTGTGTGTGCCTATAGATCATTCCTTGCATAGCCCCGTGGGAGCGGTTTTTGTGTTTTGGTTTGATACAGTATCTCAGTTCATCCTGAATTAACGTGAGATGTAATCAGATCATCACTTTTTTTTTAGAGGTACCTATTACCAGTCCTTTCTACGCTGTGAGGTTATATTTCTCATGTTAAAGATGCAGATCTTCTTACGTTTATATTTGATTAATTATATTTGGATTTCGTTCTGCGGCAAAGTCTGAGAGGAAAGGGTAACTATTTCATTGGGCCCCGTTCAATGTCCTTAAAGTTCCTTTTAACGGACATAGGAGAATTAAAGGAATTAAAGGACAAAACTATACTACCTCACCCTCGCTCTCTTCCTCCATAGCTGCAATAGTACCCACGGTGAGGACCTAAATCGCTAAGTCCTCACCCGGGTACTTTCCCTCACCCTGCACTACTTACCCCAAATCTGACTTCGCGATCGCCCCGTTTCCCTCCGCTCTTTCCTTGCTTCAATGACAGATCGCGAGGCGCAATAGGAAGATACGCTCTGCAAGGAGGCGGGTTTCCAATTGGCTGCCTCGCGACTGTCACTGCAAGTAGGAGAGAGTGGTTGAAACACTGGGATCGCCAAAGCAGATTTGCGGTAAGTAGTGCAGGAGTTAGAGAAAGAACCAGGGGAGGACTTAGCGATTTTAGGTCTCACCCTGTGGTTATTTTATCCTTATATTTTACGTATGTGCTGCAGGGGATCGGGGAATAAGGGAGTATTTAATTGTCCTTTAATGTCACAGATGAGCACCTGTGTGATGATTGGTCCAGCCACTAGTTGTCATCATTGACAACTGAGGCATTCTCTTGTTAGTCTTAGTTCTCCTTTAAATATAGCTGGTCCTCTAAAACAAAAGGTATTACAAACTCCTCTTTCCCGTATCCACTAGGGATTCCATCCTTTTTTAAAAGCAATTTCACCCCTCAAAGGGAAAAGTTTCTCTGAGCATGTGCAGGCTCAGGAGGAAGGGCAGGTAGGGGATTAGCATGGCTGTGATATATCTGTTACATCCAGGATGGGAAGAACCAGAAACAGAAGATGGGAACTAACATCAGGCAGCCTTTAGGTTATCTTACATCTCTCTGCTTCTAACTATAGAGTTTTGGGGTTTCAGGGGGGGATGTCATTGATCCAATTTCTATTTGAGGGGGTGGACATTGTCCTTGAACGATTGATGACCTTACCTGGTGTTTGTTACCCACCAGTCCTCTTTACGTGTTTATGCTGCAGTACCTGATGTCCCTTTACATGGAACGTTATTTCAATGTGCGGGATTTGTTCTCGGCCCCTAGATGTCTCCGAAGACAGGCCTTCATTCAGTGAGGGCACCCAGCGTCTTGGCGCATGTTAGAAAACATGGAAACACAGAAAGCGCCCTCCGCCACTAGAACGACAACTAGCCTGGAAAATGACCGTAATAAGCCCCCAAAATGGTTGAGTTTGGCAAAGGTCCCAAGAAAAAAGGCGCCGAGGCAAACAAAATAATAATGGCATGGAAGGGGTCAAGAAAAGAATAATGAGGGGGTCATGAGTTTACCCGGTGGGGTATGGGGGGGTTCCTTGGGTTTCTGTGATACATGGTGGGGGTATGGGGTTCCTTGGGTTTCTTGTTTACCTGGTGGGGTATGGGGGTTCCTTGGGTTTATGTTATACATGAGTGGGGTATGGGGCGTCTGGGGTTTATGTTTTACCTGGTGGGGTATGGGGGTACTGGGGTTCATGTTATACACGGTGGGGTATGGGGGTCCTGGGTTTCTGTTTTACCTGGTGGGTAGGGGGGGTTCCTTGGGTTTTGTTTACACGGTGGGTAGGGGGGTTCCTTGGGATTCTGTTTTACCCTGGTGGGGTAATGGGGTTCCGTGGGTTTGTTTACCCGGTGGGTATGGGGGTTCCGTGGGTTTTTCTGTTTACATCGGTGGGGTATGGGGGTTCCGGGGTTCTGTGGTACCTGGTGGGGTATGGGGGTTCCTTGGGTTTCTGTTATACCAGAGGGGGGGTAATGGGGGGTTCCTTGGGTTCTGTTTTAAATGGTGGGGTATGGGGGTTCCTGGTTATGTTTTCTGGTGGGGTATGGGGGTTCCTTGGTTTGTTATTACCTGGTGGGGTATGATAAATGGGGGTTCATTGGGTTTCTGTTTGACCCGGTGGGTATGGGGGTTCCTGGGTTTCGTTTTTACTGTGGGGTTTTTTTTTTTTTTTTATTTTTTTTTATGTTTATAATCTATTTGTTATTTTATTAAATTTTTTTTTTTATGGTAACAATTTTTTTTTTTATTATTTTTTTTTTTTTATATATTTGTTATGGTTTTAATATTTATTTTTATTTTTATGTGTTTATTTTTATTTTTTAGTGGTTTTTATGACAATGTTTTGTGTTTTTTTTGTTTTTATATATGTTTTGTTTATGTTATTTTATTATGTTTAATATATTTTTTTGTTGTTTATTTTGTTTTTTTATTTTTTTTTTTATTTTTTTTTTTTTTTTTTTATTGTTATATTGTTTATGGGATTATTTTATTTGTTTTAATGATGGTCGGTATTTTTATCTATAATTTATATGTTTTTTTCTGGTATTTTTTTTTTTATTTTTGTTTAGTGAGGTGTTTTTTATGTTTAAGTATATCTGTAATATTCATCCATCCAGGTCATGGTATATCTGTAATATTCATCCATCCAGGTCATGGTATATCTGTAATATTTATCCATCCAGGTCATGGTATATCTGTAATATTCATTCATCCAGGTCACGTCTGTCTGTAATATTCATTCATCCAGGTCCAAAGTATATCTGTAATATTCATCCTTCCAGGTCATGGTATATCTGTAATATTCATTATCCAGGTCATGGTATATCTGTAATATTCATCCATCCAGGTCATGGTGTATCTGTAATATTCATTCATCCAGGTCGTATATCTGTATATTCACATCCAGGTCATGGTATATCTGGCATATTTCTCATCCAGGTCATGGTATATCTGTAATATTCATTTATCCAGGTCTGGTATATCTGTATATTCATTCAACCAGGTCACGGTAATCTGTAATATTCATTCATCCAGGTCATGGTATATCTGTAATATTATCCATCCAGGTCATGGTATATCTGTAATATTCATTCATCCAGGTGTTGGTATATCTGTAATATCATTCCATCCGGTGTGGTATATCTGTAATTTCATCCATCCAGGTCGGTATATCTGTAATATTCATCATCCAGGTCATGGTATATCTGTAATATTCATCCATCCAGGTCACGGTATATCTGTAATATTCATTCATTCAGTTCAGGTATATCTGTAATATTCATTCATCCAGGTCAAGGTATATCGTAATATTTATTCATCCAGGTCACGGTATATCTGTAATATTCATTCATCCAGGTCATGTATATCTGTATATTCATTCATCCAGGTCATGGTATATCTGTAATATTCATCCATCCAGGTTCATGGTATACTGTAATATGTATTCATCCAGGTCACGGTATATCTGTAATATTCATTCATCCAGGTCAGTTATATCTGTATAATTCATTCATCCAGGTCATGGTATATCTGTAATATTCATCCATCCAGGTCATGGTGTATCTGTAATATTCATTCAAACCAGTCACGGTGTATTCATCCATCCAGGTCATGGTATATCTGTAATATTCATCCTCCAGGTCATGGTATGTCTGTAATATTCATCCATCCAGTCATCGGTATATCTGTAATATTCATTCGTCCGGTATATCTGTAATATTCATTCATCCAGGTCATGGTATATCTGTAATATTCATTCATCCAGGTCACGGTATACTGTAATATTATCCATCCAGGTCATGGTGTATCTGTAATATTCATTCAACCCGGTCATGGTATATCTGTAATATTCATCCATCCAGGTCATGTATATCTGTAATATTCATCCATCAGGTCATGGTATATCTGTAATATTCATCATCCAGGTCGTGGTATATCTGTAATATTCATCACATCCAGGTTGTGGTATATCTGTAATATTCATCCATCCAGGTCACGGTATATCTGTAATATTCATCATCCAGGTCACGGTTATCTGTAATATTCATTATCCAGGTCATGGTATATCTGTAATATTCATCCATCCAGGTCATGGTATATCTGTAATTTCATCCATCCAGGTCATGGTATATCTTGTAATATTCATTCATCCAGGTCACGGTATATCTGTAATATCTTCATCCAGGTCAGGTAATCTGTAATATCATTCATCCAGGTCATGGTATATCTGTAATATTCATCATCAGGTCACGGTATATCTGTAATATCATTTCATCCAGGTCACGGTATATCTAATATTCATTATCCAGGTCATGGTATATCTGTAATATTCATTCATCCAGGTCATGGTATATCTGTAATATTCATTCACAGTCAGTATGGATCTGTAATATTCATCATCCAGGTCATGGTATATCTGTAATATTCATCCATCCAGGTCATGGTATGTATGTTTAATATCATTCATCCAGGTCACGGTATATCTGTAATATTGATCATCCAGGTCACAGTATATCTGGAATATTAATCCATCCAGGTCATGGTATATCGTAATATCATATCAGGTCCGGTATATCTGTAATATTCATCCAGGTCATGGTATATCTGTAATATTCATTCATCCAGGTCACGGTATATCTGTAATATTCATTCATCCAGGTCATGTTATATCTGTAATATTCATCCAGGTCATGGTATATCTGTAATATTCATTCATCCAGGTCATGGTATACAGTATCTGTAATATTCATTCATCCAGGTCAGGGTATATCTGTAATATTCATTCACCCAGGTCACGGTATATCTGTAATATTCATTCTCCCAGGTCACGGTATATCTGTCCAGTGTTCTCCCTAGGGTCTTTTAGCCGGGCGGCCCACCCGGCTACTATAACACAATCGCCTTTAGGAACGTTTGGCTTTAACTGTTGAGATATATCCCTCGCTTTATAAATATGCCCCCTGGAATCTATATAATATACATTGCCTTAGTGAGCAAACCGATTAAAGTAATTTGAAAGTTGGTGAGGAGAGACACTTGACCTCAATATTAATCCAGGGATCTGGAGTAGAGAATGATATAGCAAAGATATTCAAGGTTAAAAACGCAACCCAAAGGCAGGCAGAATAGAACAATGGCCAACAGACTTAATAACGATCGAAACCATGTTGGAAGCAGAATACAAATAAAAGAAGAATAGATACTAAGATAGGACTGGACGGAGGAACAAGATAAGGAAATGGCTGGTACTACTACCAAAACTGTAAAATAAAACAACATCTCTAAATAATGGGCAGGGGGGGAAAGAAATGACACTTTTATTGGTTTTTTTAAAGGGAAAAGTGTTTAAGGTGAAATGTTCAATGTAACAATAGGCATTATTTTTAAAATTCTTACAGGGAGATTCAATAAAAGTTCTTACGTTTAAAAAAGGGCATTTTGCCCCCAACCAATCGTAACCTTTTAACATTCTGAAAGCCTAACATCTGATTGGTTGGGGCAATAAAATCACCATTTTAAACGATAAGAACTTGAAACCTTTTATTGTAACTGTTCTTGAATTCCCGTCTTGTTGACATTAGTGAGCTGGACATTTCAGGGTCTAATGGTCCTTCTTCTCCCGAATGCACTCTACCCTTGGAATTTCCTAACAGTAATTTCTACTGATTGCTGTGGGTGGATGGGTCAAAAATGCTCAGATCCTACTACTGACCATGAATTAATCCAGCACTGGGTCAAGGGCAAGCATTAACAGTCTCTATGTAGGGGTCCTGCAAATACTGAGATCTTTATTCTCAAAAGCATATGTATTTGCACTTTAACTTTAATTCTTTTGAGCCTTTAACATTCTCTGAAGTAAACTTCTAATGATTGCATTGTTTGATTTCTACCACTTATTTTTTTTTACCTTTATGGACAACTGTAACAACATAGATGCAAACTCTACAACGTTTTCCCCCTTCGTGATAAAGTTGGGGTTTGCGAGAGACGTCTAATCTCTGTGTCGGACCTTACTCGTTTTGACTATTCAATATGCGTATCGACGCACATTGAAGCGACTCGGAACCATGCACGATCTCGATTCACAGTGGTTCCGCCTAAGAGAGTTTGAATTTTTTCAAAGTGCTGATACTGATCATTTAAAGGGCATAGAACAATGACATTTCCTATTTGTTTTTAATGGACTAACGTTGTATTTCATACCCAATCTCTTTATAAACTTACCTTCAAGATGTCCAAACCAGCTCTCTAGTTGGTTGCATTGTAACAGGACTTGCAGTAAATATTTATGGTGAGTGTGAGATGTACCATTCTGGCATGATGTGGGTTTGTGAATCGGTATGTGAGTATCTGGTACCTCTCGAGATATACCACCTATCATGCTATAACCACTGTCTACAAACTCATTGCTGGGGCTCTGGCTGTGTATTCATTCTCTTGCTAACTATTCACTTATCTGGACCATCAGACTCCCATTGTGTGGCCGGTCATTCTAAGATACCTACTGGACAAAACTGTCAGTTTGTGAGACTCTCCTGTGTTTGATACGATGTGAACAATATATATGGTATTTTATTATTGTTGCAATACTGTTGATAATGCCACTAGTTGGTCTTCATCTCCTATGTTGAAATTCAAGAGTGTGTGCAAGTCTTTCAAAGGACTTCATATCCACAAGCCTTTGCAGAACCTGTGCTCCTCCCTCATCTCCCTCACAAACTATCTCATTGACTGCTCTTTGAATTGTTTCTTTACAAGCATTTACACCTACAAACCTCCCTTAACAGCCCCTCAGGGTATTTTGTCCCACTGAATTTTCTTTTGGTACCTCCAATTCTTAATCCTCTAATTAATGGTTTTAAAATACAAGAAATTAGAACAAAAATATTTAAACTTGCTTTACAAAAACTTGTCTACTTTAAATGCTTCATTGCCCAGCTCCTATAAAATACCTATCTAATACTGTAAAGTAGGATAGGCGCTAATTACCTAATTACTTTAGTACATATACGCGTCATTTAGAAATTCATTGAGGTTTGAGGTTGAGGAGAAAGATGAGAAAAGAAAGAAGAAGGCAAGACAAGTAAAAAGATAAAGGATAGGTGGTATCCGTGATCTGCACCAAGATTCCTGTTCATTTGAGAGCAGTAATCAGATTTTTTAAAGCCTTTCAAAGCCCTTCTCAGATTCACCAGGATATTAAATTGAGCATCATTTTAAACAACCTTTGCCAAATCTGGGCAACACTAGTCATTACAAGTTTGTAACGTTGTGTATCTCCAGAGCTTGCAAGTAAAATGTACCATGGTTGAAAGCATTGAATGTAAAGAGACAACTATTATACTGTAAACTAAATAAAAAGTCAGCAAACTAACATTAAAGGATAAGTGCACTGTAAAATAAGTTATGTTCATTTGGAAGCTGCAGCTTTAAAAACTGTTGCATATTTTTTTTCCCTATGTCCCTCCAGACCTCGTTTGTGTCTTGGAAGTTGCTGCATCTTGTTACTGGTTTGTGAATATGTAAGCTCCCGCCCTCTGAGATTTCCTCTGTTTTCTCCTGTTTGTAGCCTCAAACAGTAATGCTGTGAGTTCGCTTGCACATCCGTTTGAGCCTCAACAGTAATGCGTGAGTTCCGTGCACTCTCCGCTTGAGCTCAAACAGTAATGCCTGTGGTTCCGTGCACTCTCCTGCTTGAGCCTCAACAGTAATGCTGTGAGTTCCGTGCACTCTCCTCTTAAGCCTCAAACAGTAATGCCTTGTGAGTTCCGTGCACTCTCCTGCTTAAGCCACAAACGTAATGCTTGTGAGTTTCGTGCACTCTCCTGCTTGAGCCTCAAACAGTAATGCCTGTGAGTTCCGTGCACTCTCTGCTAAGCCTCAAACGTAATGCCTGTGAGTTACGTGCACTCTCCTGCTTAAGCCTCAAACAGTAAGCTTGTGAGTTCCGTGCACTCTCCTGTTGAGCCTCAACAGTAAGCTGTGAGTTCCGTGCCACTCTCCTGGTTGAGCCTCAAACAGTATGCCTGTGAGTTCCGTGCACTCTACCTGCTTGAGCCTCAAACAGTAATGCTGTGAGTTCCGTGCACTCTCCCTGTTAAGCCTCAAACAGTAATGCCTGTGAGTTCCGTGCACTCTTCCTGCTTAAGCCTCAAAACAGTAATGCTTGTGAGTTCCGTGCACTCTCCTGCTTGAGCTCAAAACGTAATGCCTGTGAGTTCCGTGCACTCTCCTGCTTAAGCCTCAAACCAGTAATGCCTGTGAGTTCCGTGCACCTCTCCTGCTTGAGCCTCAAACAGTAAGCTTGTGAGTTCGTGCACCACCGTGCTTGAGCTCAAACGTAATGCCTGTGAGTTCCGTGCACTCTCCTGGTTGAGCCTCAAACAGTAATGCCTGTGAGTTCGTCGCATCTACTGCTGAGCCTTCAAACAGTAATGCTGTGGTTCCCGTGCACTCTCCGGCTTAAGCCATCAAAACGTCATGCCTTGAGGTCGTTGCTACTCTCCGGTTGAGCCTCAAACAGTAAATGCCGTGTGAGTTCCGTTGCACTCTCGCTTGACCTCAAACAGTAATGCCTGTGGTTCCGTGCACTCTCCTGTGACCTCAAACAGTATGCTGTGAGTTCCGTTGCACTCTCCTGGTTGAGCCTCAAACAGTAATCGCCTGTGAGTTCCGTGCACTCTCCTGGCTTGAGCCTCAAACAGTAATGCCTGTGAGTTCCGTGCACTCTCCTGCTTGAGCCTCACTCCACCAGTAATGCCTGTGAGTTCCGTGCACTCTCCTGCTTAAGCCTCAAACAGTAATGCTTGTGAGTTCCGTGCACCTCTCCTGCTGAGCCTCAACCAGTAAGCCTGGGAGTTCGTGCACTTCCTGCTTAAGCCTCAAACAGTAATGCCTGTGAGTTCCGTGCACTCTCCTGCTTAAGCCACAACAGTAATGCTTGTGAGTTCCGTTGCACTCTCCTGCTTGAGCCTAAACAGTATGCCGTGGTCCGTGCACTCTCTGATTAAGCCTCAAACAGTAATGCCTGGAGTTCCGTGCACTCTCCGCTAAGCCTCAAACAGTAATGCTTGTGAGTTCCGTGCACATTTGTTGAGCCTCAACAGTAATGCTGTGAGTTCCGTGCACTCCCTGCTTGAGCCTCAAACAGTAATGCCTGTGAGTTCCGTGCACTCTCCTGTTTGAGCCTCAAACAGTAATGCCTGTGAGTTCCGTGCAATCTCTGCTTGAGCCTCAAACAGTAATGCTGTGAGTTCGTGCACTCTCCTGCTTGAGCCTCAAACAGTAATGCCTGTGGAGTCTTCGTGCTTTCTTGCTTGAGCCTCAAACAGTAATGCCTGTGAGTTCCGTGCACTCTCTGTTGAGCCTCAAACAGTATGCTGTGAGTTCCGTGCACTCTCGGGTGAGCCTCAAACAGTAATGCCCTGTGAGTTCCGTGCCTCTCCTGCTGGCCTCCAACAGTTAATGCCTGTGAGCTTCCGTGCACTCTCCTGCTTGTGCCTCAAACAGTAATGCCTGCTGTGAGTTCCGTGCACTCTCCTGCTTGAGCCTCAAACAGTAATGCCTGGGTGTCCGTGCACTCTCCTGCTTAAGCCTCAAACAGTAATGCCTGTGAGTTCCATGCACTCTCCTGCTTGAGCCTAAACAGTAATTGCCTTTGAGTTCCGTGCACTCTCTGCTTGAGCCTCAAACAGTAATTCCTGTGAATTCCGTGCACTCTCCTGCTTGAGCCTACAAACAGTAATGCTGTGAGTTCCGTGACTCTCCTGTGAGCCTCAAACAGTAATGCCTGTGAGTTCCGTGCACTCTCCTGCTTGTGCCTCAAACAGTAATGCCTGTGTGAGTTCCGTGCACTCTCCTGCTTGTGGGCCTCAAACAGTAATGCCTGTGAGTTCGTTCCCTCTCCTGCTTGAGCCTCAAACGTAATGCCTGTGAGTTCCGTGCACTCTCCTGTTTTGCCTCAACAGTAATGCCTGTGAGTTCCGTGCACTCTCCTGCTTGTGCCTCAAACGAATTGCCTGTGAGTTCCGTGCACTCTCCGCTTGAGCCTCAAAACAGTAATGCTGTGAGTTCCATGCTCTCATGCTTGTGCTCAAAATAATGCCTGTGAGTCGGCACTCTCCTGGCTGGCCTCAAACAGAAATGCTGTGAGTTCCGTGCACTCTCCTGCTTGAGCCTCAAACAGTAATGCTGTGAGTTCCATGCACTCTCCTGCTGGCTCAAAAAGTAATGCCTGTGAGTCCGTGCACTCTCCTGCTTGTGCCTCAAACAGTACTGCCTGTGAGTTACGTGCACTCTCTGCTTGAGCCTCAAACAGAAATGCAGCCTGTGGTTCGTGCACTCTCCTGCTTGTGCCTCAAACAGTAATGCTTGTGAGTTCCTGGCATCTTCCTGCTTGTGCTAAAACAGAATGAATGTGAGTTCATGCACTCTCCTGCTTGAGCCTCAAACAGAAATGCCTGTGAGTTCCATGCACTCTTCCTGCTTGAGCCTCAAACAGTAATGCCGTTGAGTACCGTGCACTCTCGCTTGATCCTAAACCGGAATGCCTGTGAGTTTCCGTGCAATCTCCTGCTTGAGCCTCAAACAGTAATGCCTGTGAGTTCCGTTCACTCTCCTGCCTGAGCCTCAAACAGTAATAATGCCTGTGAGTTCCGTGCACTCTCCTGCTTGATCCTCAAACAGTAATGCGGTGGAGTTCCATGCACTCTCCTGCTTGATCCTCAAACAGTATGCCTGTGGTTCCGTGCACTCTCCTGCTTAAGCTCAAAAAGTAATGCCTGTGAGTTCCGTGCACTCTCCTGCTGATCCTCCAGACAGTATTGCCTGTGAGTTCCGTGCACTCTCCTGCTTGAGCCTCAAACAGTAATGCCTGTGAGTTCCATGCACTCTCCTGGTTTGAGCTCAAACAGTAATGTATTGTAAATACAGGATGGTGTCAGATCCACCCACAAAACACAATGGATACCCTAGTAAGATAAAGACCAACGCCAGAATCTGTCATGGAAATTACACAAGGATGGGGAATCTGGAATGAATCTGGGGAAACTATAGTTAAAATTTAACCATGGAGAAAAATATGATTCCATGGCCGGTGGTAGAAAGAAAGTATTAGAGCCCAAATGAACTACGGACAGGCTCTATAATTGAACCCAACTAACCCCCTAGCTCTATGAGTGTAATTTACATGAAAATCTTAAGTAAGACCAAGGAGGATAAGAGGCGTAAAGGTTTTAGTTAAACATACTCTATGGGAATGTATACAAACCCAACAGATGTTATAATTTCTGCTAACCGAGGAGTACAAAAATAAAATGAAGTTTAAAAAAAAAAACTTGTTTGTGATATTTGTAACCCAATCTCCAAGTCTCTTTCAATCAGTTGTGACTCATGACTTTCCATTCTAAAAAAACCCCAAAAGTTGGCCAACTGACAGAAATAGAAGGGACAGCAGCAGCGAGGGTGGTAATGTTACAGGATAAATCAACTTCTCAATCAGCTCAATCGGCAGCACAAGTTCTGGGCTTCCAGGCTTTTCAAGAAGGTATCAATTTTAGGAGCCTACAATAAAACACTTTTTTTTTGTAATAAAAGCCTTTTTAGGGTCTTCAGGATATTTTATTAATGAATATTACAGATATACCGTGACCTGGATAGATGAATATTACAGAATACCATGACCTATGATGATGATATAATTACAGATATACCGTGACCTGGATGAATGAATATACGATATACCGTGACCTGAATGATATTACTATGTGACCTGAATGATGAATATTACAGAATACCATGACCTGGATGATGAATATTACAGATATACCATGACCTGGATGGATGAATATTACACACTATACCATGACCTGGATGATGAATATTACAGATATACCATGACCTGGATGGATGATATTACAGATAACCGTGACTGGATAGATGAATATTAGCAGTATACCGTGACCTGGATAGATGAATATTACAGATATACCATGACCTGGATGGAGGATGGATGAATATTACAGATATCCGTGACCTGTAGATGAATATTACAATATACCATGACCTGGATGAAGAATATTACAGATATACCGTGACCTGGATGGATGAATATTACAGATATACCGTGACCTGGATAGATGAATATTACAGATATACATAAACCTGGATGGATGAATATTATAGATATACATGACCTGGATGAATGAATATTACAGGTATACCATGACCTGGATGGATGAATATTACAGATTACCGTGACCTGGATGAAGAATATTACAGATATACCGTGACCATGGATGAATAAATATTACAGATATACCGTGACCTGGATAGATGAATATTACGAATACATGACCGATGAATGATATTACGAATACCATGCGATGAATGAATATTACAGATATACCGTGACCTGGATAGATGAATATTACAGAATACCATGACCTGGATGATGAATATTACAGATATACCATAACCTGGATGGATGAATATTACAGATATACCGTGACCTGGATGAATGAATATTACAGATATACCATGACCTGGTTGGATGAATATTACAGATATTACCATAACCTGGATGGATGAATATTACAGTATTACCGTGACCTGGATGAATGAATATTACAGATATACATGACCTGGATGAATGAATATTACAGATATATCATGACCTGGATGAATGAATATTACAGATATACCATGACCTGGATGGATGATATTACAGATATACCATGACCTGGATGAGTGAATATTACAGATATTACCATGACCTGGATGAATGAATTACAGATATACCGTGACCTGGATGGATGAATATTAACAGTATACCATGACCTGGATGCATGAATACAAGATACATGACGGATGAATGATATTACAGATATACCATGAACTGGATGAATGAATATTACAGATATACCATGACCTGGATGAATGATATTACAGATATACCATGACTGGGATGAATGAATATTACAGATATACCTGACCGATGAATTGATATTACAGATATACCATGACCTGGATGGATAATATTACAGATATACATGACCTGGAGAATGAATATTACGAATATACCATGACCTGTATGAATGATATTACCAGATATACCGTGACATGGATGAAATGAATATACAGATATACCGTGACCTGGAGTGAATGAATATTACAGATATACGTGACCTGGATGAATGAATATTACGATATAACCGTGACCTGGATGGATGAATATACAGATATACCCTGACCTGGATGAATGAATATTACAGATATAACGTGACCTGGATGAATGAATATTACAGATATACCGTGACCTGGATGAATGAATATTACAGATATACCATGACCTGGATGAGATTGAATATTACAAGATCATACCGTGACTGGATGATGAATATTACAGATATACCATGACCTGGGATGAATGAATATTACAGATATACCGTGACCGTGATGAATGAAATTACAGATATAACCTGACCTGGATGAATGAATATTACAGATATACCGTGACCTGGATGAATGAATTTATATTACCGTGAACTGGTGGATGAATATTAAAGATATACCATGACCTGATGTGAATATTACAGATATACCATGACCTGGATGAATGAATATACAGATATACCATGCTGGAAGGATAAATATTACAGATATACCATGAACTAGATGGGATGAATATTACAATATATCCTGACCTGGATGATGCATTACAGATCCAGACCGGATGGATGATTATTACAGTATTACCATGACCTGGATGGATGAATATTACAGATATACCATGACCTGGATGAATGTATATTACAGATATACGTGACCTGGATGAATGAATATTAAGATATACCGTGACCGTGATGAAGTGATATATAAGATACCATGACATGGATAAATGAATATTACAGATATACCATGACCTGGATGAATGAATATTACAGATATACCAGACCTGGATGAATGAATATACAGATATACCGTGACCTGGTGAATGAATATTACAGATTATACCGTGACCTGGATGGATTGAATATTACAGATATACCATGACCTGGATGGAATGAATATTACAGATATACCATGACCTGGATGAATGTATATTACAGATATACCGGGACCTGGATGAATGAATATTACAAGATTACAGACCTGAGTGAATGAATTTTACAGACATACTGTGACTGGATGGATGAATATACATCATGGTATATCTGTAATATCATTCATCAGGTCACGGTATATCTGTAATAATTCTTCATCCAGGTAATGGTATATCTGTAATATTACGTCATTATCTTCATATTATCACTCAGGTCAGGTATATCTGTAATATTCATATCCGGTCTGTTATATCTGTAATATTAATTCATCCAGGGTAATGTATATTCTGTAATATTTATTCATCAGGTCATGGTTATTCTGTAATATTCATTCATCCAGGTCATGGTATATCTGTAATATCATTCATCAGGTCATGTATATCTGTAAATTCATTTATCCAGGTCTGGTATATCTGTAATATTCATTCACCCAGGTCATGGTATATCTGTAATATTCAGTAGGACAACTGGATTTGAATTTCATTCTAGAAGGTATAAGTTGCTCTGATTGTAGCAATGAGAAACAGATGACATCATCTATTATAGGAAGCACTGAGCAAGAAGGTATCACTTTCATGTTATGTTAAATTGTAATGTGTAAATTGGTACCTGTTAATTATTTAGAAAATCCAACCTGCTGACTGATATTAAACAAATTTAAAAATGACTTGCAAAATAATGTTTGTTTATGGCGAGATATAATATAGCTGTCAGATTGGGAACAAGAAATGCTTTAAGGGCAACCGAGGGGTTAGGGTTAGGGTTATAGAAAGCCATTCATCATATCTTCAAAACTAACATCCCTAGGTAAAATATGTGAGAAGTTATTGATGAAGGTTTAGCAATATATTTCCTGCTTCAGCCATGTGACCACTTTTAGTCATGTGACCAGCCTCCATTTTTTAAAAAAAAATTAAGTTTAGTTACTTCCCCAACATGAAAAGGGCTATGTACTGAGAGCTCCCTTAAGACAATGCAACTAGCCTATCAGCTCTTAAAAAGACGCTATTGGTTCGGGACGAGGGGTGAGACGGTGGAATAATATCCTCGTTAAAGCGGCTTTAAAACTTGGTACATCGGTTAACAAGGCTTTAGACAGAAATAGCTGATACATAGCCCTATAAGTCTTAACGAGCATGCTCTCCTTAGGGAAGGGGAAAACCAGAGGTCGGGTGATGCCACTCAACCAACTTGAAGCAAGAAATTTAAACATTCCTCACAAATTAATTTTCACAGCTGCAGCCAGAGAAGAGATTATCCAGGGCTCAATTTAAAGGCAAGACTGCAGGTTTTTTATTAAACCTAACTTATTTAGAGACCATAGTTTTCTTTAAGTATATAAAAAATGAATCAAATTCGGGTGAACATTTTGGCAAAATACCAATGCGTAACATGAACCATGATTAGGGACATTTCAACTCATCATGGGCAGCACGGTGGCTCGTGGTTAGCACTGATCCCTTGCAGCGCTGAGGTCCTGAGTTCGATTCCACCCTTGGAACACTGCAAGGAGTTTGTATGTTTCCCCGTGCTTGCGTGGGTTTCTCCAGACACTCCGGTTTCCCCCACAAAATAAAGACATACGGATAGCTTGTATGTGAACATAAGTGATTAGATTGTAAGCTCTTGAGGCAGGGCCTGATGTGAATTGAGATAATTGTAATTGTAAGCGCGCGGAATATGTGGGCGCTATTATAAGAAATAAAATACATACATACATGTAAAACACATCAGGGTACGCTTGACTGAACCTTTTTGTATTGCTATAGCCGTCTGTTTTTCTGCTCTTAGGTTGGTTGGTTTGCCTTTAAGCTCCTGTTTCCTCCTGGTCAATTTGCCCATTATAGCTTGTGGTTCTCCCTTGATCATGGTTCATTTTCTTGTTGTTTTTTTTGGTTCTACATTTACGATTTCGCTGCCTCTGCCCATTTCTAGACCCGCCTATCCTTCATCCATGGTATGTCTCTCGGCTGAATGACTTCCCGTTGTAAACTCTTTGCTTCATTCCGGACTATGTATATCCCTTTGTACAATGCACTGGTAGTTGCTCCCTAGTGGTTAGTGCCCGTGGAAGTTTTGTTCTAGAGTCATGGGGGAAACGTGCCCGGTATTTTATTATAAGTGATAATATTCCTCATGCATGTATCGCTCTCTCCTGTGTACAAAAAACACAAACTTTCCAATCTGTCTGCTAGTTCAGCCCCTCCATTCTTCCATTTCAGCAATTGCACCATCATTGGAGTTTCCAAGCTCTGCATAGTTTACTGTCATCAGCAAAACACAGAGAACTTGCCTCTCAATGCCCCCTTCTAAGTCATTATAAACAGATTAACAGAAGGGCCCCAGTAACAGAACCCTGAGGAACTCTCCGCTTAGAATTTTAGGCCCCCATAGATGTAGCTCCATTAACCACCACTCTCTTTTGCGATCCAATAACCAGTTCTCTATCCATGTACAAATTTGTTGCAAAAGCAACAGATTTAGTTTATATATATGGAACAACATATACATATGTTGCACAGTGGCAAAAGCCTTAGCAAAATCCATGTACAGTATCCTAATGCATCCCCACCACTGATGTAACAGGTCTTTAATATTATTATTGTGGATTTATATAGCCCAAATCTTTCCGTAGCGCTTTTACAATACAGTATCATTAACATCAGGCCCTGCCCGAAGGCTTACAATCTAAGCACTTTTTTGACACATACAACCTATCAGTATGTCTTTTATGATTGTGGGGGAAACCGGAGTGCCCGGAGAAACCCACGCAAGCACGGGGGAGAACATACAAAACTCCTTGCAGATGTGTCCAAGGGTGGAATCGAACTCAGGACTTCAGCGCCGCAAGGCATCAGTGCTAACCACTGAGCCATGTGCTGCACGGTCTTTAGTTACGAATTGAACACTACCTATTTAAATACTTTTTGTATTAGGACACCTTTTTTCCAATCCAGAGGCACCATGATGAAAGAAAAGTGATTTGAGAAGATAAGGGTATAGTGGTCTAGATAAAATGAACTACGCTATATTAGGACCTGGGTGTATTCATCAGGTCAGTAGCTCTTGCTGATATGGACAAGTTATTTTCTGTACCTACTCCTGTCAGCCAGAGAGCAATATCTTTTAACCATTCTTATAACTAATCTCTGTTATTAGGACTAGGGTGTCTTGCAATGTATAATAGACAAAAACTGGTTAAGACTTAAGGCAGATTTGCCTTCTTGTCTTTTTCTCCAGCTTCTGTAAAAGTGATTGAGCTCCCCTGGGATTTTTTGCTAGTCTGTACGAGAGTAGAACAACCACAGTGGCAAATATTGTCAGATAGCTGAACTCACCAAGATATTTTGCCCCAACCAATCAGATGTTATTTACCATTTGAAAGTGAACATCTGATTGGTTGGGGCAAAATTATCACCATTTTTAACATTAAGAACTTTTATTACATAGGCCTATTGGTGACTGAATAAATGTTGAAGGTAAAAAGGAACTTCCCTTCCAACCTCTAAAGCAGCTTCTTATACAGAGAAAACAGGAAAAGACAGAGAGGTAGGATCGGTGGAAATACATCACATTCCAGAAAGAGCTTCTTGTAGTTATAATGTGGCAGTTTAACAACTACATGCATATGAAAAAAAGCATATAACAGAATAACTAACTGACGGGACAGAACAGGACAGCACATTGTTACCATCTCAGCCCATTACTAAATGGTCCCACATTCTCAGTCCTCATCTTTTTACTATCAATATAATTACAGTGTAAAAAACATTTTGTGGTTGGCCTTGCTTTGTTCTCTATCCGTATTTCAGTTTTCTATTTCAGTTGTTAAATGCTTTCTTGCACCCCTTATTACAGCTTTATGATTCATGAATGACTGTTCTGTTCCTACTAATTTAAAAGATATTTAAATTCAATATCTTTCTCTCCATTTCCCATTTACTGGAGGCATTACGCCAGGTAGGAGTGGACCTGCTATTATATTTTTTTTATATTTGTTCCCTAAAGGTATATTTAGAAATGAATAGTTTAATACCCCTTTAAAAGCAGTCACTCTGTCAGTTCCTTACCTGAGAACATATTGCCCCAGTCTATGAGTTGGTCACAGACTTTAAAAACAATGTTAATGGAGACTGGATCTAAATATAATGATGACATTTTAGGCAGCAAGATTAGAATTTGCCGCCAAAACCCAGAAACAATAGAAGAGGCTGACCGAAAGAAATAAACAAAGAAACAGATATTTATGGAAATGAACGGAAGAGAACGGCCGACAAAACCAGAATTGCCACAAAACAGGCGGACGAGGAAGGAACGGCGCGGCAGTGGAGGGATGGTAAGGAGAGATTAAAACTAGATTGGGATTAATCTGTAATGTTATGCCAGAAAGGAATTTAGAGAGTTTAACGGGAATGAATGATGTTGTCTTTCCTGTTTGTCTCTTACAGGTTAATTGCACTTCTGCAAGGACAGATTCCCCAGGAAAACCCACCTCATTAGACCAATTCATTAGGATTACTGTAATTAAGGATCGGGATTGGCTCCAGTTTCTGTACAATCAGGGTGATGGTATATAAATACCCAGAGTTACATACAGTAGATCTCTCCGTGCACATTCACATGGTGAGTCTAAGGGTTAACATCATTAAATACACAGTATAAACTAGATAATGTTAACCCTTAGTATAGGTTATATCTGCGTGTTTATGGGTATATAGAGGATCATGGCTGTCTCTGGGTAGTATAGTATGTGTTTGTACAGTATATAAAATGGTAGAGATAGAAGGTGTATCAGAGAGACACTGATGAACTACGACACTTAACACTGAGCACAAAGACTTTTTTGCATCACATAAAATAACATAGATATAAAAATATAGGTATAATAATATAGATATATAATATAGGTATAATAATATAGATATAATAATATAGATATACAATACGGTATATAATCTATAATAATATAGATTTAATATAGATATAATAATATAGAATAATAATATAGATATAAGAATATAATATATCTATAGATATAATAATATAGATTATAACAACTATAGATCTCATATAATCTACTATATAGAATGATATCATATAGATATATATATAGATATAATAATAAGTATAATAAGCTAGTTATGATATATCTTAGGTATAATATATGATTATACTATATAGGTTAATATAGATATATATGGATAATAATATAGTATAATAATATAGGTATAATAATTATAGAATAATAATATAGATTATAATTATATAGTTAATAATATAGATATAATACAGTATAATAAAGATATATAATATATAAAATAGATATAATAATATAGGTATAATATATAGATATAAATAGTATAAATAATATAGTATAATATATAGTATAATAATATAATATAATAATATAGGTCATAATGTGAATATATCATTACGATTATATTAATGAGATATATTAATATAGCTAAATTCTCATGATATATAATAAAGACATAATATGTGGATAACAATATGATATAATAGTAGATATATAATATAGATATATACTATAGATATAATAATATAGGTATACTAATATGTATAAATAATGAAAGTATATTATATATATGTAATAGATATAGTATATAGACATTATAAGTAGGTTAACAATTAGATATATATATAGGTATAATATATAGATATAATAATCTAGGTATAATAATATAGATATAATATTAGGTATATTAATAAAGATATAATAAATATAATATTATAGAATAATAATACAGGTATTTACAATTTTCAGTATTAATAGCTGTAAAGTGTAATATTCCCGATGTACAGATATTTTTTAAACCAGATGAAATAAAGACATTAAGGAAATCAATAGAACAACACATTGAGTTTGATTTATATTTGCCCTATTGTGCATCTGGTAAAACAGAAAAAAAACCAGTAAACACAGTAGACAAAGCTTTAAAGGACAACTCCACCCTCATGAGAACATCTTTTAGAAAGAATGGCCTTTTTAAAATATGTTGAAATATCATAGTTTGTCCTATGAATTCATTACTGTATGCCTGCTATGATTCTGTCATTGGCTGTGATGTCAACTGTCAAATCCATAACTGACAGTTACTAACTGGAAGAACCAGGAAGCAGAAACAGGGGGAAACAGACATTGTGCAGGAATTCAGGTTGACTTAATATTTCACATTTCAAACTATTACCGTTTAGGGTTTGGGGGGTGATTTACCTGTATGTAAGTTTTCATTTTGGGGCTGGACTTGCCCTTTAAAGTCAGAGCTGTGACATTGACAGCAGGTCAGACAAAATTTGCTGAATTTCTCAGTATTGGGACCTATCGGGCAAGATGGAAACTTTCCATTACCAGTTACCTTTACTACAGTAAATGGAACCGATAACATCAACAACATTTGATGACATTGACAACATTTCCCTTTTAACTGGAGCATTATGCCAGGTAGGATTGGACCAAGTATTTTTTTTTTTTTTTTACATTTTGCTCCCTAAAGGTTTATATTTAGAAATGTAATAGTTTAATACCCCTTTAAAAGCGGTCCACTTCAATATTCATTCATCCAGGTTAAAGTATATCTGTAATATTCATCCATCCAGGTCATGGTATATCTGTAATATTCATCCATCCAGGTCATGGTATATTGTATATCATCCATCCAGGTACTGGTATATCTGTAATATTCATTCATCCAGGTCATGGTAATCGGTAAATTCATCCATCCAGGTCATGGTATATCTGTAATATTCATTCATCCAGGTCATGGTATATCTGTAATATTCATTATCCAGGTCATGGTATATCTGTAATATTCATTCATCCAGGTCATGGTATTTCTGTAATATTCATTCATCCAGGTCCGGATATCTGTAATATTCATCTTCTGTAATCTGTATATCTTCTCCAGGTCGGTTATCTGTAATATTCATTCATCCAGGTACGGTATATCTGTAATATCATTCATCCAGGTCATGGTATATCTATAATATTCATTCATCCAGTTCATGGTATATCTGTAATATTCATCATCCAAGTCACGGTTATATCTGTAATATTCATTCATCCAGTCAGGTCTACTGTAATAGTTCATACATGGTATATCTGTAATATTCATCATCCAGGTCATGGTATATCTGTAATATTCATCCATCCAGGTCACGGTATATCTGTAATATTCATCCATCCAGGTACGGTATGTCTGTAATATCATTCATCCAGGTCACAGTATATCTGTAATATTATCCATCAGGCATGGTATATCTGTAATATTCATCATCCAGGTCATGGTGTATCTGTAATATTCATTCAACCAGGTCACGGTTTATCGTAAATTATCATCCAGGTCCTGGTATATCTGCAATATTCATCCATCCAGGTCATGGTATATCTTGTAATATTCATTATCAGGTCGTGGTATATTCTGTAATATTCATTCAACCAGGTCACGTATATCTGTATATTCATCCATCCAGGTCATGGTATATCTGTAATATTCATCCATCCAGGTCAGGTATATCTGTAATATTCATTCATCCAGGTCGTGTATATCTGTAATATTATCATCCAGGTTGTGGTTATCTGTAATATTCATCCTCCCGGTCGTTGTATATCTGTAATATTCATCCATCAGGTCATGGATATCTGTAAATTCATCCATCCAGGTCACGGTATATCTGTAATATTCATTCATTCAGTTTCACGGTATATCTGTAATATTCATTCATCCAGGTCACGGTATATCTGTAATATTTATTCATCAGGTATTAATCTGTAATATTCATTCATCCAGGTCATGTGATATCTGTAATATTCATTCATCCAGGTCATGGATAATCTGTAATATTCATCCATCCAGGTCATGGTATATCTGTAATATTTATTCATCCAGGTCACGGTATATCTGTAATATTCATTCATCCAGGTCATGTTATATCTGTAATATTCATTCATCCAGGTCATGGTATATCTGTAATATTCATCCATCCAGGTCATGGTGTATCTGTAATATTCATTCAACCAGGTCACGGGTTATTCATCCATCCAGGTCATGGTATATCTGTAATATTCATCCATCCAGGTCATGGTATGTCTGTAATATTCATTCATCCAGGTCACGGTATATCTGTAATATTCATCATCCTGGTCACGGTAATCTGTAATATTCATCCATCCAGGTCATGGTATATCTGTAATATCATTGTCACGGTATATCTGTAATATTCATTCATCCAGGTCATGGTATATCTGTAATATTCATCATCAGGTCACGGTATATCTGTAATATTCATCCATCAGGTCATGGGGATCTGTAATATTCATTCATCCAGGTCATGGTATCTGTAATATTCATTCATCCAGGTCTGGATATCTGTAATATTCATTCATCCAGGTCATGGTATATCTGTAATATTTATTTGTCACGGTATATCTGTAATATTCATCATCCCGGTCATGGTATATCTGTAATATTCATTCTTCATGGTTATCTGTAATATTCATTCATCCAGGTCATGTATATCTGTAATATTCATCTCTCCAGGTCAGGTATATCTGTATATCATTCATCCAGGTCATGTATATCTATATCTTATCAGTTCTGTATATATAATATTCATTCATCCGGTCACGGATATACTGTAATATTCATTCATCCAGGTCACGGTATATCTGTAATATTCATTCCATCCAGGTCATGGTATATCTGTAATATTCATCATCCAGGTCATGGATATGTATATTCATCATCCAGGTCACGGTATTCTGTAATATTCATCATCATAGGTCACGGTATTTTGTAATATTCATTCATCCAGGTCCAAGTATATCTGTATATTCATCCATCCAGGTCATGGTATATCGTAATATTCATTCATCCAGGTCATGGTATATCTGTAATATTCATCCATCCAGGTCATGGTGTATCGTAATATTCATTCAATCCAGGTCAGGTATATCTGTAAATTCATCCATCCAGGCATGGTATATCTGCAATATTATCCATCCAGGTCATGGTATATTAATATTCATTTACAGGTCGTGGTATATCTGTATATTCATTCAACCAGGTCACGGTATATCTGTAATATTCATCCACCAGGTATGGTATATCTGTAATATTCATCCATCCAGGTCATGGTATATCTGTAATCTGTATTCATTCATCAGGTCGTGGTTATCTGTATATTCATCCATCCAGGTTGTGGATATTCTGTAATTTCATCCATCCAGGTCGTGGTATATCTGTAATATTCATCCATCCAGGTCATGGTATCTTTGTAATATTCTCCATCCAGGTCAGGTATATCTGTAATATTATTCATTCAGTTCACGGTATATCTGTAATATTCATCATCCAGGTCTACGGTATATCTGTAATATTTATCATCCAGGTCAAGGTATATCTGTAATATTCATCATCCCAGGTCATGTTATATCTGTAATATTCATTCATCCAGGTCATGGTATATCTGTAATATTACATCCATCCAGGTCATGGTATACTGTAATATTTATTCATCCAGGTCACGGTATATCGTATTTCATTCATCAGGTCAGTTATATCTGTAATATCATTCATAGGTCATGGTATATCTGTAATATTCATCCATCCAGGTCATGGTGTATCTGTAATATTCATTCAACCAGGTCACGGTATTCATCCATCCAGGTCATGGTATATCTGTAATATTCATCCATCCAGGTCATGGTATGTCTGTAATATTCATCCATCCAGGTCATGGTATATCTGTAAATTCATCGTCACAGGTATATCTGTAATATTCATTCATCCAGGTCATGGTATATCTGTAATATTCATTCATCCAGGTCACGGTATATCTGTAATATCATCCTCCAGGTCATGGGTATCTGTAATTCATCAACCAGGTCACGGTATATCTGTAATATTCATCCATCAGGTCATGGTATATCGTAATATTCATCCATCCAGGTCATGGTATATCGTAATATTCATTCATCCAGGTCGTGGTATATCTGTAATATTCATCATCAGGTTGGTATATCTGTAATATTATCCATCCAGTCCGGTATATCTGTAATATTCATGATCCAGGTCACGGTATATCTGTAATATTCATTAATCCAGGTCATGGTATATCTGTAATATTCTCTCCATCAGGTCATGGTATATCTGTAATATTCATCCATCCAGGTCATGGTATATCTGTAATATTCATTCATCCAGGTCACGGTATATCTGTAATATTCTTCATCCAGGTCAGGTATATCTGTAAATCATTCATCCAGGTCATGTATATCTGTAATATTCATTCATCCAGGTCACGGTATATCCGTATATTTCATTCATCCATGGTCAGATCTAGGTATATGTAATATTCATCATCCAGGTCATGGTATATCTGTAATATTCATTCATCCAGGTCATGGTATATCTGTATATTCATTCATCCAGGTCATGTGTATATCTGTAATATTCATCCATCCAGGTATGGTATATCTGTAATATTCATCCATCCAGGTCATGGTATGTCTGTAATATTATTCATCCAGGTCACGGTATATCTGTAATATATCATCCAGGTCACAGTATATCTGTAATATTAATCCATCCAGGTCATGGTATATCTGTAATATTCATTCGTCACGGTATATCTGTAATATCATCCATCCAGGTCATGGTATATCTGTATATTCATTCTTCCACGGTAATCTGTAATATTCATTCATCCAGTCACGGTATATATCTGTAATATTTCATTCATCCAGGTCACGTATATCTGTAATATCATTCATCCAGGTCATGGTATATCTAATATATCATTATCCAGTTCATTGATATCTGTAATATTCCATCCATCCAGGTCATGGTATATCTGTAATAGCATCCATCCATGTCACAAGTATATCTGTAATATTCATTCATCCAGGTCATGGTATATGTAATATTCATCCATCCAGGTCATGGTATATCTGTAATATTCATCCCAGGTCACGGTATGTCTGTAATATTCATCATCCAGGTCACAGTGATCTGGTGATGAATATTACAGATATACCGTGACCTGGATGAAATGAATATACTAGATATACCATGACCTGGATGAGATGAAATATTACAGATATACCGTGACCTGGATGAATGAATATTACAGATATACCGTTATGACCTGGATGGATGAAATTACAGATATACCATGACCTGGATGATGAATATACAGATATACCGTGACATGATGATGAATAATTACAGATATACCATGACACTGGATGGATGAATATTACAGATTACCTGACTGGATGAATGAATATGACAGATATACCATGACCTGGATGGATGAATATTACAGATATTACATGACCTGGAATGGATGAATATTACAGATATACCATGACCTGGATGAATGAATATTACAGATATCCCGTGACCTGGATGAATGAATTTACAGATCTACCTGTGACATGGATTATGAATGATATACAGATATACCGTGACCTGGATGAAGAATATTACAGATATACGTGACCTGGATGAATGAATATTACAGATATACCATGACCTGGATGATGAATATTACAGATATACCGTTGACCTGGATGAATGAATATTCATGATATACCGTTGACCTGGATGAATGAATATTACAGATATACCATGACCTGGATGATGAATTTACAGATTATACCGTGACCTGGATGAATGAATATTACAGATATACCGTGACCTGGATGAATGAATATTTACATAGATAACCATGACCTGGATGGATGAATATTACAGATATACCATGACCTGGATGGATGAATATACAGATATACCATGACCTGATGGATGAATATTACCAGATATTACCATGAACTGGATGGATGAATATTACAGATATACCGTGAACCTGGATGGTGAATATTACAGATATACCATGACCTGGATGAATGAATATTACAGATATACCATGACTGGATGGATGAGAATATTACAGATATACCATGACCTGGATGAATGAATATTACAAGATATACCGTGACCTGGAGGATGAATGATATTACAGATATACCATGACCTGGGATGAATATTACGATTACCATGACCTGGATGATGAATATACAGAATACCATGACCTGGATGAATGAATATTACAGAAACCATGACCCGGATGAATGAATATTACAGATATACACCTTGCCGTGGATGATGAATATTACAGATTACCATGACCTGATGAATGAATATTACAGAATACCGTGACCTGGATGGATAAATATTACAGATATACCGTGACTGGATGGATGAATATTACAGATATACCATGACCTGGATGTGAATATTTACAGGTATACCGTGACCTGGATGGATGAATATTACAGATATACCATGACCTGGATGAATGAATATTACAGATATACCATGACCTGGATGATGATATTACAGAATACCTTGAGTTGAGAATAATTACAGATATACCATGACCTGGATGAATGAATATACCATATACCATGACCTGGATGAATGAATTACAGATATACCTTGATGGATGAATGAATATTACAGATATACCATGACCTGGATGAATATATACAGATATACCTTGACTGGATGAATGAATATTAACAGATATACCATGACCTGGATGAATGAATATTACATATAACAGTGACCTGGATGGATGAATATTACAGAATATACCGTGACCTGGATGAATGAATATACAGATATACCTGAGTGGAGAATGAAATTACAGATATACCATGACCGGATGAATGAATATTACAGATATACCGTGACCTGGATGGATGAATATACAGATATAACATGAACTGGATGAATGAATATTACAGATATACCGACCGGATGGAATGATATTACAGAATACCATGACCTGGATGAATGATATTAACAGATACCCATGACCTGGATGAATGAATATACAGATATACCATGAGTTGGATGAATGAATATTACGATAATACCATGACCTGGATGAATGAATATTACAGATATACCATGACCTGGATGAATGAATATTACAGATATACCTGAGTGGATGAAGATATTAACAGATATACATGACCTGGATGAATGAATATTACAGATATACCTTGAGTTGGATGAATGAATATTACAGATATACCATGACCTGGATGAATGAATATTACAGATATACGTGACTGGATGGATGAATATTACTATACCGTGACCTGGATGATGAATATACAGATATACCTTGAGTGGATGAAAGAATATACAGATATACCAGGACCGGATGAATGAATATTACAGATATACCGTGACCTGATGGATGAATTACAGATATACGTGACTGGATGAATGAATATTACAGATATACCTTAGGGATTGAGTATGAATATTACAGATATACCATGACCTGGATGAATGATATACAGATAACCATGACCTGGATGAGATGAATATTACAGATATACATGACCTGGATGAATGAATATTAAGATACACCATACTGGAGTGAATGAATATTACAGATATACCTTGAGTTGGATGATGAATATACAGATTACCATGACCCTGGATGAATGAATATTACAGATTACCATGACCTGGATGGATGAATATTACAGATATACCGTGACCGGATGGATGAATATACAGATATACCATGAACTGGATGGATGAATATTACAGATTATCCGTGACCTGGATGAATGAATATTACAGATATACGGACCTGGATGGTATGAAAGATTACAGATTGATATACCGACTGGATGAATGAATATTACAGATATACCGTGACCTGGATGAAAGAATATTAACAGATATACCGTGACTGGAGGATGAAGA
>JAACNH010002718.1:0-36000 GCA_019447015.1 Hymenochirus boettgeri
TCTCTTCTGCTCTGCATATTGCTTGTTCCTGCAGTGCTGATGTCCAGGAAACTGAGAGTTGGTGCAAACGTTTCTCCCTGCTCTCCTGCGTCTCTGAAAGGTTTCCAAAAATCCATCCTACTAAATGTCTACGCTTCCCCTCTGCTCGTTCTGCGGTCTCTTCCGCGACTCATGTGGACTGCAGGATGCAGCAGAAGTGGCCAGGACGAGGTAATGAAGGCTGTAAGTACATTGAGGAGCTGATTTCGGGATTTTAAAACCAGCGAGGTCGTAGGTTTAGGGGGGTTCCAACCTTTGTCAGAAGTGGTTTTGGGGTTTTGAGATGGGTGGATACCCGTTTAAGCAAGAGTTGTTAGGCAAACCAAATAAACTCTAGTCCTCAAGTTAGGTTTGTCCTAAGTGGACTTACCAGTTTTCATAATCGGGACCATAATGGTGATAAGGTCTGCACACATTCTGGGAGTCCTGGGAATCCTCCCAGTTCATGTCCATTAGAAGCTATGCTAGAGTGGCCCCCTCCACTTGACGGAGTGGTATTTAGGGTCAAACCGGGGTACCCAATCCTACCTGGTACTATTTGGGTGGTTGACGGTCACAGTATAATTCACATACAGTTATTAATATATCTTGCATATTAACCACAGTAAAGCCCAGGTGTAACACTTAACAGCATTATAGATGTAGGTGTGTCTCTCTAATTGAGGCCATATGAGCAAAATGCTGCAGGGCAGCAACCTATAAACACTCAGAGAGGCGGCAGCAGAGCCACTTTAATTTTTTTTTTAGACAAACTGCGGAATTATGGTATGGATAATAGTCTTTTTGAGGAACGTGTATAAAGTACCGTTGTGATGTGCGTTCAAAAACCAAATGTTTAACACCACACCCATTCCTGGAATCCACACAAACCTAACAGTGGTTTGCGTGGCGCACGTTCATGCATCCCATAGTGGTACATAAGTGCAGCATGTTCAAAAGTTTGGCCTCAGGTGGGGCAAAAACCCTAGAGACACCCCTGTCATAGGATGGCAAACAATAGAGGCAACTGTATACATGACAAATACCACATTCTAGACACCTTGGTTGGGACATACTGGTACACCTACGCTCTAGTTATTATTATTTTATGGATTGTGCCAACATCGTCTGTACTCTTTACAATGAAATGTTGCCCGAAGAGCTTACAGTCTAAGCAAATTTATTGAACATACCTACACGTAGTCATATGTCCCTTTATGATGTGTGGGAAACGGGAGCCAGGAGGTAACCCACACCTGACACAATCCTTACAGTGTCCAAAATGTGGACTTTGAAAGACTTTAGCGCTGGCAAGGCATCAGTGGCCAAGTGCACCTAACCCCAGACAAGGTTTTGGGTATTTTTTCTTAGCGATCCACTAAAGCTATAGCTATGGCTGTTCTCAATTTCTTTTCCATAAGAACATTCTGAAGTAACGCAGTGATGATTCGTCCAAATAGAGAAGCATCGCCGTAAAGTTTGGATAATGGTCAATCAACACTTTGACAATGAACGCTAGAAAACCCGAAAAGGTTCACCCATCCATACTCCTACGAATCATCACCAAAAACACACGCCTCCAAATCGAATGGCAATGCGGAATAAATGTGATTGTTTAAACACATCTTGAAGATAACAATGTGTGAATCAAAAAGACCAAATTTGCGATGTATGTGTACTCGCTTAAGAATCACATTCACATGGCGCAACTGCAGGAGCCTGACCCCCCTGCCAAGTTTGGTGGCTACACACACCCTGTCAAGAAACGAACAAAAAATGGAGGAAGTCATCCAAGACTAAGGGGATGTGTTTCACTGAAACGCGTTGGATGACGACTCTGTGATGTGTTGAAGCAATAAAAGTTGATTTTTACCGGAACTGGAGTGCTGTTCGTTTCTCTGAAGGCTTGTACTATTGGCGGGTTTGGACCGCATTGTGAGCGCACTCCGGGACGGCTTATAAGCTGCAGGATGCCATCTAGGAGCGGGGCTCTTTGCTATATACTGGCCTGTACGGTCCGAGAACAGTTACCATGTACCCGTTCTCCAAAAGTGAAAAACTTAAAGGTCACTGTCCCCCCTCTTTTAAAAAATTGATTATATGTAGATAACCCCCCACCAACACCTTAACTTTTTAAGTCAAATTAGAATCGCCTATTTACTCACAGACTTCACACGCTCCACACCCCGCTTCCGGTGTTCTTCTCCCAGTCTCACTGTTGGCGTGCCGCATGGAACTGCTCCGGGACAAGGCAGTCAGTGATTTGGCCGTGAACGTCACATCACGGCCGACACTGACTGCCTTACCCGGAAGTGCAGAGCTGCGGCGTGGAAGCATGTAAGTACCATATCCTGTGTGGGAGTGGATTTCTAAATTTTTACTAAAACGAAGTTAGTTCGGTTTTGGGGTTTTCTACTAATATCAGTTTTTGAAAGATGGGTGACCGTCCTTTTAATCCATTTTATGTTTGGTTTTAAAGGTAAGTAAACATGATAACAGTCTGTAAAGTTGGTTACAAATGTCAATAAGATGCAGGCTTGTACTGCGCCCACAGGGTTAACAGGATAAGTCCTCGGGTGGGCCCACAGCCATTCACCCCAAGAAATCTCTTAAAACTAAATACAGAGTCACAAGAGCCTTTAAAAATGCAATTATAAATAAACAAAGTCAGCAGGCATAGATAGATATGTAATCGACGTGGAATTAGAGATATGAAATGTTAGGTAGGCCCTAACTCATACAGGGTGGTCCCCTGGTCTGAGATTCTTTGTGGGCCCCAACACTTCAGTCGACACTTGTTAAGATATGTATAGGTCCAGACAGATAATCTTTATTACAAAAAACTGGCAACATGGGAAATACGGTACATCCCAGGATAAATAAAAAAAACTGCTAAAGGGCCTTTCAGTTTAAAACTAACCTCTTTCTCACTTACCCTTTATTTGTCTTTACGTCCCATGACAAGGAAGATCTGTACAAGGGCAGATATCTAATTAAATGTTCTTCCACAGTAGATGTTAAAATACTGCAATTTTCATGCATACTAACAAAGCACTAAAATCACTATAATGTGTGGAACTTTTTTAAATAAAAAGACCCGGGGACTGTCTCCTACTTACCTTCTTCTCCCATAACCTATGGTTAGGTAATCCAACTATGAACATTGCAAGCGCGTGTTTAAAGGCAGGTCCACCTGAATGAAATGATGTTTGGCCATAAGGTAGGTGCCACGCTCACCCCCAACCACCTGATATTTCTTAAAAAATGTTTTAAGATCTCTACTTAAAGACCCTTTTTTCCTCCTGCGCATCTCCATGTACAGCGGTAGTTGTATGGCTGCCTGTTGCCAATCACATATGGGGCTTCTAGTCCGGCCCCTGCTCTGCAAACTCTCTACCTCCATTGACTTATTTGTTTTGTTCCCATGACAAAGAAGATCTGTGATTCAAGGCAGATACTATTACTCTAACTGAATGTAGTTCCCTTAAGTAATTAAAATCTGCAATCATTTCATGAATACTAAAACACTAAAATCAATGTTTAAAATTGGGTTGGAAACTTTTTTGAATAAAGACCCAAGGGCCATATACAGTCATCATAATTACCCTTTTAACATATAATCGATTGGTTTAGCATCCAGACATAAACCTTGCAAGATCCTGGTTTAGACTTTTTATACAAACCATGCACTAATTGTGAACACTTCTGTACCTAGGCAGAATCAAACTGACGTTGAAGCAACTTGTAAGCCCTATCTGTGGACTAATTAATTAATGACGATAAACAATACCTCTGACTGCTGGGTGGTTTATTGAAATTAACCTGTGGTTACTAGGGTTCCACACTAATAACCCAAATGGTTTCCGAAGGCAGGCACCCGGACTTCGATATAAAAAGGTATACAAAACCTTTATTGAAAGACAACAGTAAAATCACATAGTACCACAGCCACTGATCGACACAACATCAAAAATGAATACAAACAAGGCTCCGCATACGTTTGTTTCGGCTCATAGCCACTTCTCAGGGGCTCGAGGTGTTCCCACGTCCATCTTTTTAAAAGCTCAAACATTAACCCTCATAGCACCCATAGTGAAAGCAAAAAACACCCATAAAAGTTCCTAATGCCAAATTACGCTACACTAAATATAAAGATACATATTACGGTATAATTATCAGTGTAAGACACTATTTATGGCAAAGCAGGCAGTAAAAGACAAAAAGAGAGAGCGAAAGTGGTACTACAGAAAAAGATCAGGAAGTAGAAACAAATAGTTGTAAAACGACAGGATAGTGAAATCATGTTACCCATTTAAAAAAATACAAATACAATTGTATATACAAACACAGTTCAGAAAAGTCTCCTCATCCATAATTACAAATGATAATAATAACTGTGATAACAATAGGCACCAGAATAGAGTGCCTTATGATCCAAGAAAAAATACAAAAGAAAAAAAAACTGACATTCCCAAAAGAAAAAACTTCGTACATACTATTGGAAAAAGGTTTTTTTGTGAGCATCAAACAGATAGTTATTGGATTCGAAATAGCAGTAAAAGAAGGGGAAAACAAGTATATAATAGCTCCCACCAAAAACAACTCAACCTCAATATCCCTGGTTATTTCAAGGGCAGCGTCCAGCCTGAAATAAACTACATACATGTAAATCACCCCCCAAAACCCTAAACGTTAAGAGTTGAAATGTGAAATAGATAAGTTCATACCTGAAATCCTGCACAAGTCCTGTTTCCCTGTTCTGCTTCCTGGTTCTCCGTTAGTAACTGTCGTTATGAAATTTTTTGAACAGTTGAACAAATCCACAGCAATGAACGATGTTAACTCCTCTTGCCTCTTCTGAGCAGTGCCCAGGCCTCAGATAAGGTTCTAAATTGCTCCGTTTCATGAGGCATCCAGAAGCAAGCAGTCATACAGTAAAGCATTCATAGGACAAAGTATGATCTAGCCTACATATTTTAAGAGTGCCATTCTTTCTAATAAAGATGCTTAACATGCAGGGTGGAGGTTTGTCTCTGTAAGCCCAAGGGGTAACAGTACAAAGTGTATCGATCCAAAATGCCTTCTTTTTAACGCAGAGGTTGGTATCCTCGTCACCCTTCCTTATTCCTGGTTCCTACATATCAATAATCTGAAAAAGGACCTTAATTGCAACATTGACATCCTTGATATGTGTCCGATACGCAGATCATAATTGCTGCATTTCATGTTCAGCTATTCTTTTTATTACAGGTCTAACAGTTTTACCAATATATTGGTTACCAACAACACAGGATGGGCCAGGGTAATAAAATTGGTGATTGTTGGGCAGTTTTAAGTATCAATAATGTGAAAGACATTAGTGTGACCTTTTAAAGGAATCAGAGACATTTATATACTTGCTCTATTTTACAGCACCGTTGTGTGGTACATCCTTTATTTAGCATGTGGGTTTCGGTTTGTGGTAGGTAAGTTCGGTTGTGTAGATAACTGGGTGCCTTCTGTAGATCTTTTTTATCTTATGATCTATGCTATCCCTATTATAGGTAGTTATATAAAACTGGGACCATAACTCTCCGAATAAGCTCCTTTCCTATATTTTTGACTGTCTTCAATCAAGAAGTGTATTA
The DNA here is from genome assembly GCA_019447015.1 of Hymenochirus boettgeri. Classification (NCBI taxonomy): domain Eukaryota; kingdom Metazoa; phylum Chordata; class Amphibia; order Anura; family Pipidae; genus Hymenochirus; species Hymenochirus boettgeri. The sequence continues at coordinate 5,646 of JAACNH010002718.1, forward strand.
CTGTTACTGCCCACAGCTCCTCTATGCTCTTTTTAGTACTCCATTAGCATACTCCACTCCTTCTATTAAACGGTTTTTTTCCCCAAGCTCCGGCTTTGTTTGGAATCTGTCCACGTGGACCCCCAAATTCACCGTAATGCGTAAGTAATGCCCATACGGGTGATGCTATCCGCTTGAAAGTAAAGTATGTTTATTGGCTTGCGATAAGGATAAATATATGCCCTTTGTAACCCCCAAATCAATGTCTACAAAAATATATGTTAGTCTTACAGATGGAATTTAAGAACCCGACTCGTAGTGTTACAGACTCTAACGCTGGGTACACACGATTAGATATTTTGGTCCGAGGGTCGCCGATAGTCGGTATCGGTCGATCGGAACCGAAATTAATTCGAATCGAAATCCCATGTCCGATCGACGTTCCCGTTCCGAATCGGAACAAAAGACTAGATCGGACAGGTGTAAAACCTCGTAACGATCGTGCGGTCCCTAATGTCTGCTTTTGCCGACGACAGTCACTTCCTCCTGGCCGACCGTTCGAAAGTATCGAACGGTCGTCAGAGGAAAAATCGCTAGTTGTGTAACCAGCTTTAAGAAATCATCAATAGATTGGAGTCATTCTTTTTTTTTCAAATCATTATCAGATCATCTATATATCTATACAAGGATACGAATATTATTTTTATATAGATTCTTTACTAAACGGTAAGTATGTTCCCAATACCCCATACAATAAATTAGATGTGAGGGTGGGATGATATTTCCCTCCATAGAGGCACCTCTTTTTGTTTAATAGTAGACCTTGTTGAACAAAAAGTAATAGTCTGTAAAAGAAAAGACCCGCGACCTCATAATAAAACAATTTTGTGGTTCCGGGTACATATTATAGCTTCCACCATTACTAACTAATACGGAGATTTTGGTTGGTGGAAGATTAGAGAGAAGAGACATCCATGTAACCCCATTGTATCTTCCTCTCATGTTGGAGGAGAAAGTGTTAATAACGTGAGGTATCCTGCAATATTTGGGGTGGGTAGCGAACTTACCAAAGGTAGAGAACATAGCAATCAATTATTGAGAAAGGTGTGTCATTTGAACAACCATGCGAGGTGACAATCGTCATCCCCTCTAATCCTCCAAGGACTTTTGGACTTTGGGCAAAATATGAAAAAACGGGGTGGGTAGGCTTTCTTATTTTAAAGATAGTCCTATTTCTACAGAGCAAAATCACTCCCTTCGACATCCAAATCCAGATTTCTTTAAGTTCCTCCACTATATTTTAGCCACTGGGTCACCTGTTTTAAAACCTCATATGATTCAGTGTCAGTACAGAGCCCAAAACACTACTATCCCCCTAATTGGACGCTTGACCACGATATTGGGAATTATTTCCTAACATCCTTTAAGGTATTGGACAATAAATGTGTCTCTTTGTTTTTAATTTTATAAAGGGTTGGTAGATTAAACTTTTGCAAATCTGTTGATCTGTAGAGAGTCGATAAAATTACCCTCATTGTACAGGATGTGTCACGAACGCCAGTCGCTGGGCATGATCCTACAATCAATCGTACAAAGCGTCCACCACTTAAGTTATGGCCTTAAAGACGCCCAAAACACGCTGACTCTCACGGACTATGCACACCTGGTCCTGCATCTACCTGGTTAACACTACACCATTATCATTCCATCAACTAACTTGTTAATTAGCATCATCCTTCACAAGCAGGCACAGAGTTAATTAGCATTTACACCTGCAAAACTTTCCATTCACCCACATATAAATTATATAGGCTAACTGGGTTCTTTTAGAGCATCAAGACAAAACTTATTAAATTTTAGATTTAATATTCCAAAAGGTGGACAGTGCATATAATACAAAATAAAAGAAAATAGTGTTATAATAAATGACATACAATACGTACAACAGTATTTAAAATAAAAAGAGATAAAAATATTCACTAGAAGAAGTCCTGTGTCCCGGGGCGGGAAGAAAAAACGGGTCCATACACAGTTTTAGCATTCCCCTCAGTATGAACACAGTTTATAGGGGCTACAAGGTTTTTAAACCCTGTTTGAACCACCCCCCTCCTGGCTATGCAATGAGGGGGAGTGTGTCTAGGATGTCCAGATTTACGATAGATACTAGATACTATAGTAACAAGGTGGTAATAACGTGATTAATATTTCTCATAGGAACTTAAAGGGTATGTCCACCCCCTAAAATTGATTTTTAATATGCTGCTCCCCCATGTCCCCCAGCCCCAACCGCAAATATTTTTTTTCAGAAAGCCCCAAACTCTTACCTCCCCTCGTTCCTCCGCCGCACTGCCGGCCCTCTGCTTGCGGAGAATGCAAGCAGAGGGGCGGGACCGGCAGTCGCGTCTTGTGATTGTGCTGTGCGCAGCCAATCAGGAGCGGCTGCCAGTCATTCAGTGCAGCGAGGAGGAAAGCGAAGGAGATGGTAAGTAGAGTTTGGGAGTTTTTGAAAAAAAAAACTATGCGTTGGGGCTGGGGGGACATGGGGGGGCAGCATATTAAGGGGTTTGTGCGCTAGGGGAGTGGATAGTAGAACGGGAGGGAGGAGAGGGAGGGGAGAAGAAGGGCGCAGTGCGCATGGCAAATATCTCCGGAGGCAAGATAGCAGGTACAGCACTGCGTCTCATCCGTTTAGTGTTAGTTTTGGGACTTTGGGGGGGGTTTACGGAAACCTAAGGAGCTGGATGTGAGGTAAGGATTAAATCTACACACATGGTGGGGCCAGTAGTTGGGGGGGGATTATAGTTTTGGGGGGTGGACATGCCCCTTTAAAGGAAATTTCAATATTTCTTGAATTTTGGGCTTAAACAAGTCATGCCGGAATCATTCAAAACCTTCAATACCATGGTAGACTTAAAATTGTTTTGTTAGAAAACTGACTCTGCAGATACATATGTGGGGAGCTCCATCACAGAAACTATGGGGGAGTCTCCATCAACAGAACCTTCATCGATAATGACATGTACTGTAATGATTATGATTATTTGGACAAAACATTTGATGATCAGCCAGGGAAAATGATACTTTTACGGTCATGTAATGTAGACTGTAATACAGTCCTGTGATGTGGACTATTGACATTCCCCTTCAATAGTGTCTGTTCGGGTCTAAAAACAAAGCCAAATGTTATCCTGTACAAAGTACCGGTAAGGAAATTTTATCGACTCTTTACAGATCAGGGTCAACAGATTTGCAAAAGTTTAAAGGCATGTCCACCCCCAAACTATAATCCCCCCCACATAATTACACTACATGGTGGGGCCATTAGTGGGGGGGATTATAGTTTTGGGGGTGGACATGCCCTTTAAACTTTTTGCAAATCTGTTGACCCTGATCTGTAGAAGAGGTCGATAAAATTTCCCTTACCGGTACTTTGTACAGGATAAAATTTGGATTTGTTTTTAAGACCCGAAGACACTATGGAAGAGGGCATGTCAATAGTCACACATCAAAGACTGTAACACTATGGAAGAGGGCATGTCAATAGTCACACATCAAAGACTGTATTACATCTACATTACACTGATCCGTAAAAGTATAATTTTCCCTGCTGCATACCAAAGTTTTGTCAAATACATCATAATCATTACAGTACATGCATTATCGATGAGAGGTTCTGTTGATGGAGCTCCCCCATAAGGTTCTGTTGATGGAGCTCCCCACATAAGTGTCTCTGCAGAGTCAGTTTTCTAACAAAACAATTTAAGTCTACCATGGTATTGAAAGGTTTGAATGATTCCGGCATGACTTAGTTTAAGCCCAAATTCAAGGCAAATATTTAAATTTCCTTAAAGGGCATGTCCACCCCCAAAACTATAATCCCCCCTGATGGAGCTCCCCACATAAGTGTCTCTGCAGAGTCAGTTTTCTAACGAAACAATTTAAGTCTACCATGGTATTGAAAGGTTTGAATGATTCCGGCATGACTTAGTTTAAGCCCAAATTCAAGGCAAATATTTAAATTTCCTTAAAGGGCATGTCCACCCCCAAAACTATAATCCCCCCAACTACTGGCCCCACCATGTAGTGTAGTTTAATCCTTACCTCACATCCCAGCTCCTTAGGGTTCTCCTGTAAACCCCCCCCCCATGGATAGTGAAAGGGAGGGGAGAAAGGAAGGGGGGAAAGGGCTGCAGTGGGCGCATGGCAAATATCTAACCGGAGGCAAGATAGCAGGCAAAGACCCTGCTATCCACTCCCTTTTGTGTTAGTTTTTGGGACTTATACTGTCCTTTACAGGAACGCCCAGAGTAAGGTGTCTAAACAGTATTGTACATGGCAGACAGTTGGTGTCGAATCCCTCCACCTCTATTTAGGCTTGGTTCTTTATTTTCACATAAATGGCTCTCCTAACACCTCTCTTGAACCAGTATGTCATTGCCCAATATGTTAACATTATAATCATTATATTTGTACAATGTTTTGACACCTTACTTGGGCGTTCCTATAACAACTCTTAGCCACTATCCAATCACGCCCTTAAACCTGGCTGTGATACAACACAGACACAGAGTCACTTCAGTGACACAATAACAGCGTTAATGTATGGCTACACAACTGGAGAGCTGCACACACAGACCAACCGCTTCTATAACAAGGGAAACAGACATTCTGGAAAGACTGTTACTATTGTGATATGAACCATATTATATACAATATAAACCCTGGAAAGATATGTTACTATTGGTAATGAATCACTTTAGCGCTTATTGTCATGCTAAAAAATTAAAGCAGAAGATCCCCTGAAATGTGACCACGCCGGATATTGCTGTCAAGGCCAAACCCCAAACATCACGGTCAATATCATACCCCAACCATCAAGGCCACGCCTCCAAAGATAAATGCCGTGCCCCAAATGGTAGAGTATGTCACCAGATATTGTGGTCACCCCCCATTATGGTCCGCCCCCAACATCATGGCCACACCCCCCAAAAACATCCAGGGTCGTGCCCGAGTCAAACCCACATACACAAACATCCTTCCATGCCCCTAAACATCACAGGCACACCACCACCACAACCCTTGCCCCTAAATGGCACGGCCACGCTTTGAAACAACGTGGCCATGCCCCCCAAATATCACGACCACAAATGTGGCGTCCAAGCCTCCTGACACCAAACATTACAGACACAGACCCAGACTCCACACCCTAGAATGCTGTTCCTCCACCCCATCGCAACATCGCAAACATGCCCCATCCACCTAACTGGAACGGTTGGGGGGTATGGACTACATGGGAATAATGGACCTTAAGAAACAAGACACAACACTGCCCACATGTACAAGCAGTTACACTAAAAGAACAAAGACAATCATGGCACTTTTCATTCGGACCAGAAGTATCTTTATTGATTGGGATCTAATAGTCAATATAAGTGGTCCTTGAGCAAGGATAAAGTGTAAAAGTGCAAACAAGGTGATATACTGCTAACAAAGATGCAAAAAATTTAGCACATTAATAAAATAACACAACGCTCTGACAGCGCAACATAATTAATCCCGGCTTTAACAACACAGACAGAGCCGCACGTCACAGCTTCAGAGAACCTGACGTCTGTCAGCACTCAAGTGACTGCAGTGCTGCATATTCAGTTGCAATCACGTGTTTTCCCAACCGCAAATTCCATGTAGCATGATACGAGTAGGGTTCACCCAAAAACATTTGTATATTTATGCTCTAAGTGGTAAAACTGATAACGTTGATATTGTTAGTTTATGTAATGCCTTCTTAGTTTTATTCTACAATTCCTCCAATTTAAAAAAATCAGTTGATTTCATACCCCTTTGTGTTCCTTGCTGTTGACATAGGGAGCTGACATTTCTGGTTCCAACGGTCCTTCTTCCCAGGATGCACCACTTCCTTGGAATGTTCCTACAGTAATTTCTACTAATTGGCTGTTGGATGGGTCACCACATGCTCAGATCTCTACTGAGCAACTGAATCAACCCAGGCGCTGGGTCAAGGAAAGACCATAACAGTCTCTATTAGGGGTCCTGCAACAGGAAGTCAGTATTTCTGTTGCATTATTTATAACAAGACAATGCCGCCGCCTTGGGGAAGTACGCTCCCATTGAGCAGTAGAGGGCGCGCCTCCCTTGGCCCCTCCCCCGCAGAAATCTCCAATGATGAGTCCGGAGAGGTGGGGGGGAGGGGCTCAGCCGGGTTAGAAAGACTATGCCTGTTTTGCGTGTGAAGCTGCAGAGCTGAGTCCAGGAAGCAGTGGTTTCATCTGTCCTTCCCACTTGCAGGAGCCCGATTTTTGGTCTTTAAGGTAGGATACTGCGAGGGCCAGGTAGAAAAGAGGGCTGTGGAGGAGTATTAGGGGCAAATGTTAAAGAGGTTTGCCTGTCTTTTTATTGCAGCCTCGTCATTGCAGTAGAAGCCACTGGAATCTGGTTAGCTCTGCCAGAGTTCACCCCAAGGGGATCTAGGTGAGCTGGGGGTAAGTAGTAGAGAGTGGGGATGTATGTAGCACAGCCATTTAGGGCTGTATTTCTTGTGCTTACAGCCTCTCCTCAGGAGCCTGTACAGAGTCTGACAGCAGTAAGGTATGACGAAGGGGAGTTACGTCAAGCCTTCTACGTAGAAAACAAAGCATTCGATACTCTAGCGCGATTAGCAAGCAGTTAGAGAAAGGGATGGAAAGCTTCCAGCTCAAAGACAAGAACACGGAGTCAGGAATCAGTCAGTAGACTCAGATTGCTATACTCCGAGGATGAGAGAGCGGGAGGAGCCTGTCTTATCTTCGCAAGAGGAAGAATTAGAGATTGATGAGAACTTTGCGCCATTATTGAGCCACTATAAAGGTCTTGTAAGGAGTTCTCTATACTTACTGTGAGAGACCCCGAATCTCAATGGATAAGTGTTTCCCTCAATAAAATGAAAGTCGGCTACCTTTCCACTACATTTTTCCATGCGCGAGTAATGGAAGTAATGGAAGAGAGGGAAGAAAACGAAAAAGTTGCAAGAGTAACTGGAAGATTTCTAAAAAAATATCCTTTTGAAGAGGAAGACGCAAAATTTGGGATGTTTCCCCCAAAGTGGACGCAGTTGTGTCCAGACTAGCCGCAGGACTACCCTACCGGGAGAGGAGCGGCAATTTTCAAGGACCCCATGAAAAGAGAATGGAGTTCTCATTAAAGAGGCCTATGGGGCTGCAGGGCGTTCATGTAGGCCGGCCATGGCTATGACTTCAGTATCCAGGGCGATGAGAAAGTATGGGTCCAGAAATGAGAAGAGGCGATGCGGCACATGTCAACAACGTCCAAGCTGGTGGAATGATGGTCTGAGATCCAAATGGCCGACAGACTTTTTAGCAGAAGAAAGCCTCAGTGGATATGGGCGCCTATCAGCAGGTCAATGGCCTTGTCAGTGGCAGCTGCGAGCACTGTGGCTAAGTCAGGTTTGCGGATACAGCTCAAAGACAAATGATGATTACTACCCATATGATGGAGACATGTATTCGGCAAGAAAGCTGGACTCATTATTAGTAAGGCGTTCAGGTGGAAGGACGCCCTTTTCTGCCGCGATCGCAGAGGCAAGAAGCCAAGGGTATGAGTCGACATTGTAACGAGAAAGGTCCTTTCGGGACTCAAATTTTATAGGCCGGGGAAGGAACAGAACAGACCAGCCTCCTGGAAAACAGGAAGGCAGCCTTCAGGGGGCCCCGAAAAAGGGCGTTGGAACACATCCTTCCCAGCATAGGGTACGCTGGTTCCGATGGAGAGAGGTGGGAGGAAGATTAAGCGCTTCTCCAAGATCTGGGCCTTGACGATTCGGATTCTGGGGTGCTGAGTATAATTCAGCCGTTGCTTACAGAATACGGTTCAAAGAACTACGGAAAGACATTGTTTCCTCCCATTCAGGCCCCGGCAACCCAGGAAGTATAAAACTAATGAGAGATATTGCTCAGCTTTTAACAGAAGAAGCCATCTGAGCCGTGCCGTAACAGAACATCGAAAGGGCTTCTTATTCAAACACTATCCTAGTAAAGAAAGCTTCAGGCTCAATGAGAACAGTGTGGATCTAGAAACTAATTGTTACGTTTACAATCGAGATTCAAAATGGAGTCTGGCTCCATCTACAAGCAGTAAAGAGGCAGTCTTGGTTGGTCAGTATCGGATCTTAAAAGATGCCTACTTACAGTCCAATTCATCACAGCTACAGAATATCTACGCTTCATGGTAGAACAAGTAAGACCACGATCCCCAAATTCACAAGCACCTCGTTGGGCTATCACATCTCCAGGATATTTACAAAGATTTATACATTAGTACGCAGAGACAGAAAGAAAGGCATACAGATCTATCATTACTTGGACGATATACTAATAGTAGCCAAGTCAAAGATCCTGGAAACAACAGACCAGGGTAGTACCACAATTCTCAGGACCACGATGGCTCATCAATCGAGAGAAAAAGCATCTCGAGCCAGCCAGGAAATCGTCTACCTAGGGCATTGTTTCGAACCCAGGTGAACGAGGTAAAACTACCAAAAGAAGACCAACTCAAGATAATTCAGGCCGCTTCAACATTTAATACAAAATCCTCGAGCGTCAGTACGCTCAATAATGAGGGTGTTGGCGTACTAATGGCGGCAACAGTTTTTTCTTACAAGGTGGTCAAGCATGGCACATGAGATTACTGCAGCACTTTCTTTCTGTCCAGGGTCAGATACCTCACCAAAGTATGAACAAAATACTGTTCGTGCCAGCATCAATAATGGAAGGATCTGAGATGGTGGTGCGAGCAGAAGAAACTTAGACAAGGGGGTTTCTATTGGACAAAACCAAGCCTTCCTCTCGATAACAACAGAGCATCCGCAACTGGATGGGGGGGCCCTCTTTCAGGACCGCTTCGCCCAGGGGAAGTTGGCAGAGAGAGAGGGAGAGTCCGCAAATCTGCTAGAATTAAGAGTGTGTAGAATGGCTCTGGAAGAATTCCAGGGTGCTCTGAAATCAACACGTGCTAATCAGAAGCGACAATATGACACGGGACATATTACGGAAGCCGGAAGCAGGGAGGCCAAGAAGCAAAGTTCTCCTCGAAGAGGTGAGGGGGATCTTTTATGGGCAGAAAAAAAATCTGGTAACTTATCAGCCCTACACCTGGCGGGAGCAGACAATATTCAGGCGGATTATCTGAGCCGTCGGCAGAAGTACATCCAGGGGAATGGAGCCTACATCCTCAAGTATTCAAGGAACCTGGACAAAGAAATGGGGGCAGCCGGACAATGATCTTATGGCCAAACCATCAAAACAATAAATGTCAGCAGTTTACAGCCGTTTTCCGTTGGTCCAAAGACCTCTGGCGGTGGTGCGCTTCAGCAGATTGGAGTTCGGGACTTCTAATGTATTTCCCCCAATACCATTGATATGGAGATGTCCTGCCAAAAAATTCAGAGTCAGAGAGCGAATGTTATCGCAATATTACCAGACTGGCCAGAGGCCTTGGTTACCCATGTTGCTATCCCTGGACAGCCGAACCACCTAGTACAATTGCAATACCTACCGAATCTTTAATCAGGGTCCAATTATACAAGGACTATTCCAATCTCAAATTGATGGCTGGAGGTTGAGGGGAGCGGCTGAGAAGCATAGGGTGCCAGGAGGAAATGATGACTTTCTATTAAAATCAAGAAAGCTGTCCACATCCAGTAAAAAATACTATAAATATGGAACATTTTGCAGATTTCTCATACCAACAGGGCCTGAGGCCGCTACAATCAACCGTAGCTAATATTGTAGGTTTCTTGTTTACTGGATTAAGAAGAACCTGAGTAGTAGTACCTTAGAGGTCAAATCTCAGCCCTTTCAGCAATTATGGAAAAATTGGGCGTTGGAACCAATAGTGAAAAGTTCTTGCAGCAATGATAAGGATCAACCCAAATCCTTTTCAAGGCCTCCACCATGGAATCTTCCATTGGTGCTACAGGTACTGACAGAAGCACCATTTGAACCATTAGAGCGAATATCCTTATGGCTTCTTACAATCAAAGTCATTTTCTGGTAGCAATTACCTCAGCATGCCGAGTAGCGAAAATTGGAGCCTATCCGTAAAAAGAAACCTCATATTCAGTTCTTTGATAATAGGGTTAGGCTGAGACAAGCGTTTCAGTTTTTACCAAAAGTATTGTCAGAATTTCATTAGATCTGGAAGTGACGTTACCCTCGTTTATATCCTAAGCCTAAGTCCGAGGTGGAAAAGAAGTGGCACTCAGACGTTGTGAGAGCTCTAGAAATTTATATAAAACAGAACAAAAAAAGATAAGAAAGTCTGATCATCTTTTCGTTGTTCCGGTGGCTATAGGAAGGGCAAGCTCCAAGTAAGAAAACAATGCAGCTGGATTGTGACGCTATCCGTGAGCACCACAGATAGAGGTCATAAAGATCCCTGAGGGTTTGAAGGCACATTCTACCAGAGCATTAGCCTGTTCCTGGCAATGGAAGCAAGAGCATCTAAGGACCTCGTATGTAAGACGGCAAAGGGTCCTCCATAAAAAACCTTTGTACTGCACTACAAAACTTGACGTGATGCCGGGGAGGGGACGCGAAATTGTGGACTAAAGTCCTGACAGTCTGTGTTAGCCGACATAAAATAAAAACATTGTGTGTTGAACATATATAGTGCCCGCCCATTATTTAGCTTTGGTATATCCCATTTTGGGGACATGCTGCCATGGTGACTGGGGAAAACAGGAAATCAAATCATACTCACCGAGATTTCTGTTCCCAGTCACTATCATGGCAGCAGTCCCAAATGCCCTTCCTAAGAGTTTTTATTAAATCGGAGTTGAGCATGTTAAGCTTGGAAAGAAGACAAGGTATAGTTGGGGGAGGGTACCTTTATACCTTAAGGCTTTTTAACTTCCTGTCCATAGGATCTATGGGGATTAACCCATTTTGGTGACTGCTGCCATGATAGTGACTGGGAAACAGAAATCTCGGTGAGTATGATTTGATTTCCTGTTTTTGCTCCCATAGAGACACCTCTTTTTTTGTAAATAGTATACCTTGTTGAACAAAAAGTATTAGTCTGTAAAAGAAAGACGGTGACCTTATAATAAACATTTTGTGGTTCCGGGTACATATCGACTCTAGACCGATAGTGTGTGGATTGGAATTGTAATCTTCCTCCCATGTAATGTGGGGGAGTGCTTAGATCTTTTCTTACCTTTCCCTCTCTCCTCCGATGCCTGCCCGGCCTTCTTGCTGCAAGACATACTGCAAGAGGGGACGGGACCGGTAGCTGCGTCCGTGATTGGCTGAGGGCAGAGCAGAGTCCTATAGGGACTAGGTTATCCTCCTGGGGCAGTTTGGAAACTTGGGGGGGAGGGGACTACAGGAGAACTATATGGAGTTGGGATGTGAGGTAGGATTTTTTAAACTACATGGTGGGCCATTAGTGGGGGGGATTATAGTTTTGGGGTGGTGGACATGCCCTTTAAACTTTTTGCAAATCTGTTGACCCTGATCTGTAGAAGAGGTCGATAAAATTTCCCTTACCGGTACTTGTACAGGATAAAATTGGATTTGTTTTTAAGACCCGAAGACACTATGGAAGAGGGCATGTCAATAGTCACACATCAAAGACTGTATAACTCACATTACACTGATCCGAAAAGTATAATTTTCCCTGCTGCATACCAAAGTTTTGTCAATACATCATAATCATTACAGTACATGCATTATCGATGAGAGGTTCTGTTTGATGGAGCCCCCATAAGGTTCTGTTGATGGAGCTCCCCACAAAGTGTCTCTGCAGAGTCAGTTTTCTAACACAAACAATTTAAGTCTACCATGGTATTGAAAGTTTGATGATTCCGGCATGACTTGTTTAGGCCCAAATTCAAGGCAAATATTTAAATTTCCTTAAATAAAGGGCATGTCCACCCCCAAACTATAATCCCCCCCAACTACTGGCCCCACCATGTGTTGTAGTTTAATCCTTACCTCACATCCCATGCTCCTTAGGTTCTCCTGTAAACCCCCCAAACGTCCCAAACTAACCCCCCCCCAAAAGAGGATAGCAGGGCTCTACCTGCTATCTTGCTCCGGTAGATATTTGCCATGCGCACTGCAGCCTCTCCCCCCTCCCTCTCCCTCCCGTTCTACTATCCCTCCCCCTAGCGCAAAACCCCCTTAATATGCTGCCCCCCCATGTCCCCCAGCCCAACCGCATATTTTTTTTTTTTTCAAAAACTCCCAAACTCTACTTTACCTCTCCGCTTTCCCTCCGCTGCACGAATGACTGGCAGCCGCGTCCGTGATTGGGCTGCCGCTCACACAATCACAGACGCGACTGCCGGTCACGCCCCTCTGCTTGCATTCTCGCAAGCAGAGGCGCCGGCAGTGCGGCGGAGGAACGAGGGGAGGTAAGAAGTTTGGGGGGCTTTCTGAAAAAAAATATTTTGCGGTTGGGGTGGGGGACATGGGGGATAGCAGCATATTAAAAATCAATTTTAGGGGTGGACATACCCTTTAAGTTCCGTATGAGAAATATTAATCACGTTATTAGCCACCTTGTTACATTAGTAGTATCTAGTATCTAGTCGTAAATCTGGACATTCCTAGCCACGCCCACCTCATGCATAGCCAGGAGGGGGTGGTTCAACAAGGGGTTTAAAAATCCTGTAGCCCCTATAACTGTGTTCATACTGAGGGGACATGCTAAAACGTGTGTATGGACCGGTTTTTTTTTCCCGCCCCGGGACACAGGACTTCTTCTAGTGAATATTGTTATCTTTTTATTTAAATACTGTTGTACGTATTGTATGTCATTTTATTATAACACTATTTTCTTTTATTTTGTATTATATGCAACTGTCCACCTTTTGGAATATTAAATCTAAATTTAATAAGTTTTTGTCTTTGATGCTCTAAAAGAACCCAGTTAGCCTCTGATAAGTTTATAGTGTTGTGTGTATATGGAATGTTTTTGCAGTCCGCCCCCATACATCATGGCCACACCCCCAAACATCCCAGGTCTGTGCCCGAGTCACACCCACATACACAAACATCCTGTCCATGCCCCTAAACATCACAGGCACACCACCACACACCCTTGCCCCTAAATGGCACGGCCACGCTTTGAAACAACGTGGCCATGCCCCCAAATATCACGACCACCAAATGTGGCGTCCAAGCCTCCTTGACACCACAACATCACAGACACGACCCAGACTCCACACCCTAGAATGCTGTGCCTCCACCCATCGCAACATCGCAAACATGCCCCATCCACCTAACTGGAACGGTTGGGGGGTATGGACTACATGGGAATTACCTGGACTTAAGAAACAGACACACACTGCCCACATGTCACAGACAGTTACAACTAAAAGAACAAAGACATCATGGCACTTTCAATTCGGACCAGAAAGTATCTTTATTGATTGGGATCTAATAGTCAATATAAAGTGGTCCTTGAGCACCACTAATAAAGGCTGTAAGGAGTTCTCTATCACTTACTGTAGAGACCCCGAAATCTTCAACTGCAGATAAGCTGTTTCCCTCAATAAAAAGGAAGTCGGCTACCTTTCCACTACATTTTTCCATGCGCGAGATAATGGAAGCAGAGTGGAAGAAAACAGATAAAAAGTTTGCAGTAACTGGAAGATTTCTAAAAAAATATCCTTTTGAAGAGGAAGACGCAAAATTTTGGGATGTTCCCCCGAAAGTGGACGCAGCTGTGTCCAGACTAGCCCGCAGGACTACCCTACCGGTAGAGGACGCGGCAATTTTCAAGGACCCCATGGAAAAGAGAATGGAGTTCTCATTAAAGAAGGCTTATGGGGCTGCAGGGGCGTCATGTAGGCCGGCCATGGCTATGACTTCAGTATCCAGGGCGATGAAATTATGGGTCCAGAAAATGGAAGAGGCGATTGCGGCAAATGTCAAACGTCCAAAGCTGGTGGAAATGCTGTCTGAGATCAAAATGGCGACAGACTTTTTCGCAGAAGCCTCAGTGGATATGGTGCGCCTATCAGCCAGGTCAATGGCCTTGTCAGTGGCAGCTCGCAGAGCACTGTGGCTTAAGTCATGGTTTGCGGATACAAGCTCAAAGACAAATTTATGTTTACTCCCATATGATGGAGACATGTTATTCGGCAAGAAGCTGGACTCTATTATTAGTAAGGCGTCAGGGGGAAGGAGCGCCTTTCTGCCGCAGGATCGCAGAGGCAAGAAGCCAAGGTATGAGTCGACATTTAACCGAGAAAGGTCCTTTCGGGACTCAAAATTTTATAGGCCGGGGAAGGAACAGAACAGACCAGCCTCCTGGAAAACAGGAAGGCAGCCTTCAGGTGCCCCGAAAAAGGGGACGTTTGGAACACAGTCCTCCCAGCAATAGGGGTACGCTGGTCCAGATGGAGAGAGTGGGAGGAAGATTAAGTCGCTTCTCCAAGATCTGGGCCTTGACGATTTCGGATTCCTGGGTGCTGAGTATAATTCAGCAGGGCTACAGAATACGGTTCCAAGAACTACCGGAAAGAAATCGTTTCCTCCCATTCAGGCCCCCGGCAACCCAGGAAAGATTAAAACTAATGAGAGATTATGTCTCAGCTTTTACAGAAAGAAGCCATCGAGCCTGTGCCAGTAACAGAACATCGAAAGGGCTTCTATTCAAACCTATTCCTAGTAAAGAAAGCTTCAGGATCAATGAGACCAGTGCTGGATCTCAGAAACCTGAATTGTTACGTTTATCTTAGGTTCCTGGTACATAAGTACAAATATTTTTTGTATAAAATAATATAGTAAAATAAAAAAAATACTAATCCATTTAGGAAGATATAGGATGAGAGAATAGAAAACAAGAAAAAAAAAAGTTTTTTGTAATTTCATTTCCTAAAGAGGCCTTCAGTAAAGATAAAGATAAAACTCATTTTTTAAAATTAAAAGTACCTGGGGCAGGGAGGTAGAATTGATTATTTCTATCTTCCAATAATATTTTGATGAAAACGCCAGCACATCCAGTTTTCATGTGTCAGGTTAATTTCTTGGACTTTCATGTACCGTATATACTCAGTCTCTTACCTGCTCTGGCGGCCGCTCGCTCCGCATCCTCTGCTGGCTGACGACACTACTCTGCACATGTTTCACTTCTTGGCGCCGAGTAGTGACATCTGGCGGCAGAGCAGACTAAGCGGAGCGAGTGTCCGTAGACGGTAGAAGTGGCAGAGCGAGCGGCCTGAGAAGGTAGGAGAAGGCAATTCCTACTGGGGGGGGCTCTCGGAGGGGGGAAGGAGAGGCAGTAATCCCTGCAGTGGCAATTCTTTGTCACTGCAGATGTTTGGAAACAACAACTCCCAGCAACTAAAGCATGCTGGGAGTTGTAGTTACCAACCACCTGGAGTTCCAAGGAATGAGGCTTTAGTTGCCTTATAAATGGACAGAAGAATTCCCATACAGTAATAGCCAAATACAGTATGGATATTACTGTATGGGAATTCTGCTGTCCATTTAAAGGGAAACTAAAGCCTCAAAACAATACAGAATCAGGAGGATGGTATCTATTGTTGCCTTCTGATTCTGTACTGTTTTGAGGCTTTAGTTGCCCTTTAAATGGACAGCAGAATCCCCATACAGTAGTCCCATACAGCAAAAGCAATATTGGTTATGGCTATTACTGTATGGGAATTCTAATGTCCATTTAAAGGGCAACTAAAGACTCAAAACAATAAAGAATCAGAAATCAGTAGTGGTCATATTTTCTACCCCTTGGTTTATACTCGAGTCAATGACTTTTACTCCTTTTTAAAGGTAAAAATAGGTAACTCGTTTAATACTTGGTCGATTTATACTCTAGTATATACGGTATTAAAGATTGTGCACTCAGGAATCCTCGCAGAAACCGTTTTCTTCATGCTGGTGCTTCTCACAGAAAGGAAATGGAAGTAGGAATTTCCAATCCTACCTCCCTGCCCAAGGAACCTTTCATTTTAAATGTTTTTAGTGTATGCACTATAGTTCTCTTTTAAACTTCTCATTACAGCAGTTCTTACTAGTCTTTCTGCATAGTTATAATATAACCAAATTGCAAAAATGTTTACCAGTATTGCTATACACAACATAAAGGTATAAGCGTGTCTTGCAAGATGTTTGGTTAGACCAGTCACCAAAGGCAATCTATCTCTATATCCCGAGTGTATGTTGATTGCATGCAAATTCTCTAGGCAATGCAATAGCACAAGCTAATACTCCTACAATGCAGCAATCATTGCATTGTGAGATCCCAGTAAGGTAAGGATACGCTGGACTGCTGACAGATAAAGGGCATGTCCTGAGCTTGCCCCTGTTTTCCACTGAACTTCCCTTTAAAAACAAGATATTTTGAATTTCTGTTTGGCTTTATGACAAGGAGTTTGGCTTGTGTGGGTTTCCTCCTGGCACACCCCCTGCAATCATTAAGACATGCTGATAGATTGTAAGGCCTTCGGGGCAGGGCCAGATGTATCAATGTAATTGTAAAGCGCTGTGGCAGATATTGGGGCTATATATATACTCAATATTAAAAATAATAATAAAGCCACACTCACTAAACCGCAGGAACAGTGGTAGTGCTTCAACAAGAAAAGAGTAGCATAGGGACAAATATTTTACAGCACACAAACACTTGTTTAAACACTTGTAGCAACATTTCTTGCCAAAGCATTTCTCTGTCCCATACTAATTTTAATTAATTTGCAGTCCTCATTTTTAGCATTGTCGACACCGGTAAGTACATTTAGCTCACTGACATACTGGGGAATGATATGAAAAACTGGGATTTGAATCTATATTGCAGGTCGACATAAGTATTTCTCTAGCATCTTTCTATATAGATTAGTTCCTGGAACCTGTATAATTTCTGTTACCAATACTCGTCTAAAAGTAAGTTATTCTAAAAAGTCAATGAATTGCATGTGTGACATGTATGTCTTGAGCAGATTTGAAGGAGAGATCAGATTTAAATGGCACATGGTAGTTGATTTCTGATTGAGTTTCAATCTGGATGTACCCATCAGAAATTTATGGCCAGCATTAAGCTACCTTTCCACTAATAAACGCAAACACACATGGGAAAAATGCACTGTGCATTTCATTCTGTTTTTATCCTGCATTTTCCCCGTGTTTAGTTTTGGAAGTGAATTTTATGCAATTGAAATGCATCTTGTTTCTGCTTGTGTGCAACAATGTGTTTAAAAAAAACACCAGACTGACACCAATCTTGAACCCCAATTTCTGTTCCAATATACCCACTTCATCAATACTATACTGAAAAAAATGCAACTTGAAGACAATTCAACCTCTTTTGAATATCTATGCTCAACCCATAACCCTCCAACTCATACCATCTCCAAGTTCTATAAGATTTTGCAATCTAAATCATCATTGAACCTACCATCATACGCTTTAAAATGGGAACAAGAACTACAGATGACTTTCTCACTTGAGTAATGGACCCAAAGCTTTATGCTCACATATAAACTATCAATAGCAAGTTTCGCACAAGAAAAAAATTAAAAATACTTTCAAGATGGTACAGATGCCCTTCAATTCTACATTAAAAAATTCCACTTCAATATCCAACCTATGCTGGAGATGTAACCAAGACATCGGAACTCACGCTCACATCTGGTTTAACTGTTCATTAATCCATGTATATTGGGCTACCATTGTTACAAACTATAATCAAATAACATCCAACAAAATACTGCCCATAGTACTATTGACCATGCTACCAATGTCAATAGAATTGGCACAGAGATGCCTCTTACGCTTCTTTCTAATTGCAGGTTGCCCAATAATACCAAGATACTGGAAAACTACTACTACCCCTCCAATCTCTATATGGATACAAGAACTTAACCATTTAATGAGAACGGAAGAACTAACTGCCACACTCCAGAACAAGGGGGGGGGGGGGGGAAATCACACAAACCTGGACCCCTTGAATTCTTTTTGTGGATACTTCTCAATATAAATCCCTAATTTTTTCTTAACCATTAAGTATTGTTCACTCATATGGCTTACCTTATTTACTGCATAAATTACTATCTATTATAAACCACGAGACAGATCTCTCTCCCCCTCCTAACCATACTTCCCTACCCCCTTTCCCTCCATAATATATTATTTTTTTTCATGGGGCTGTGTATGGGACTTTCTATGGGACTGTGTATGGGTCTTTCTATGGGGCTGTGTATGGGTCTTTCTATGGGGCTGTGTGTGGGTCTTTCTATGGGGCTGTGTGTGGGTCTTTCTATGGGGCTGTGAGTGGGTCTTTCTATGGGGCTGTGAGTGGGTCTTTCTATGGGGCTGTGCTCTGTACATCTAGCCACGCCTACTTCTCACAGCTCCCACTGGGTCACACCCACTTCTGTGTCTTGAACTGGAGTTGGGGAAGGGTCACTCTGTACATCTAGCCACGCCTACTTCTCACAGCTCCCACTGGGTCACACCCACTTCTATGTCTAGAACTGGAGTTGGGGGAGGGTCACTCTGTACATCTAGCCACGCCTACTTCTCACAGCTCCCACTGGGTCAACCCCACTTCTGTGTCTAGAACTGGAGTTGGGGGAGGGCCATCTCTACATTTAGCCACGCCCACTTCTCACAGCTCACGTTGAGGACACACCCACTTCTCTGTCTTGAACTGGAGGCGGGGGAGGGGCTGTGCCTGTCAGGTGAATCATCCCCCTTTACCCAACGGGTGGTGCAATACCAGGAGGTGCCAAAGGAGTCAGTATAGTATAGAAATCAAACTCTATGGTAGATCACGTGGGACTGCAGCTTTACTGTCTCCAAGGCGACTAACCCGGCAGTTAGACGGAAGTACGTCATTGAGTCCTGGGAAAGTGAGGGAGTTTGAACGGGTGAGAGATCCAAATGGTTCATCATGACTGTATATTAACTCCTATATATCTGTATATTAACATTAACCCCTATGTATCTGTATATTAACCCCCATGTATCTGTATATTTACCCTATGTATCTTTATACTTACCCTATGTATCTGCATATAAACCCCATGTATCTGTATATTAACCCCATGTATCGGTATATTAACATTAACCCCTATGTATCTGTATATTTACCATATGTATCTGTATATTAACCCCCTATGTATCTGTATATTAGCCCCTATGTATCTGTATATTAACGTTAACCCCTATGTATCTGTATATTTACCCTATGTATCTGTATATTTACCCTATGTATCTGTATATTTACCCTATGTATCTGTATATTTACCCTATGCATCTTTATACTTACCCTATGTATCTGTATATTAACCCCATGTATCTGCTTATTAACCCCCATGTATCTGTATATTAACCCCCATGTATCTGTATTTTAACCCCCATGTATCTGTGTATTAATCCCCCTGTATCTGTGTATTAATCCCCCTGTTTCTGTGTATTAACCCTCCTGTATCTGTGTATTAACCCCCCTGTGTCTGTACATTAACCCTATGTATCTGTACTTTAACCCCCTATGTATCTGTATATGAACTCTGTGTCTGTATAGTAACCCCTATGTGTCTGTATATTAACTCCTTGTGTATATGCTTGTGAAGGTTCTCATTCATCCAGGTCATGGTATATCTGATGTATTCAATTAGATCAACAGGACTTGAAGTTTAGTTCTTGAAGACGTTTCGCTAGTCATCCGACTGGCTTTCTCAATTCAGAATGAGAAAGCCAGTCGGATGACTAGCGAAATTCAATTAGATCAACTGGACTTGAAGTTTAGTTCTTAAATGCGTTTCGCTAGTCATCCGACTGGCTTTCTCAATTCAGAATGACTTGTACACGAATCTGTGACAATTATGTACCCTGGAAAATCCCAATTAGCATATCACAGCCAGGTGTTAAGGGCGTGATTGGATAGTGGCTAAGAGGTGTTACAGGAACGCCCAGAGTAAGGTGTCTAAACAGTATTGTACATGGCAGACAGTTGGTGTCGAATCCCTCCACCTCTATTTAGGCTTGGTTTCTTTATTTTCACATAAATGGCCTCCTTAACACCTCTCTTGAACCAGTCATGTTCATTTGCCAATATGTTAACATTATAATCATTATAATTTGTACAATGCTGTTTTGACACCTTACTCTGGGCGTTCCTATAACAACTCTTAGCCACTATCCAATCACGCCCTTAACACCTGGCTGTGATACAACACAGACACAGAGTCCACTTCAGTGACACAATAACAGCGTAATGTATGGCTACACAACTCGGAGAGCTGCACACACAGACCAACAGCTTCTATAACAGGGAACCAGACATTCTGGAAAGACTGTTACTATTGGTGATATGAATCATATTTATATACAAATATAAACCCTGGAAAGACTATGTTACTATTGGTGATATGAATCACTTTAGCGCTTATTGTCATGCTAAAAAATTTAAAGCAGATCCCCCTGAAATGTGACCACGCCCCCGGATATTGCTGTCAAGGCCAAACCCCCAAACATCACGGTCAATATCATACCCCAACCATCAAGGCCACGCCTCCAAAGATAAATGCCGTGCCCCCAAATGTTATGAGTATGTCACCAGATATTGTGGTCACCCCCCATGGTGCGCCTATCAGCCAGGTCAATGGCCTTGTCAGTGGCAGCTCGCAGAGCACTGTGGCTTAAGTCATGGTTTGCGGATACAAGCTCAAAGACATTTATGTTTACTCCCATATGATGGAGACATGTTATTCGGCAAGAAGCTGGACTCTATTATTAGTAAGGCGTCAGGGGGAAGGAGCGCCTTTCTGCCGCAGGATCACAGAGGCAAGAAGCCAAGGTATGAGTCGACATTTAACCGAGAAAGGTCCTTTCGGGACTCAAAATTTTATAGGCCGGGGAAGGAACAGAACAGACCAGCCTCCTGGAAAACAGGAAGGCAGCCTTCAGGTGCCCCGAAAAAGGGGACGTTTGGAACACAGTCCTCCCAGCAATAGGGGTACGCTGGTCCAGATGGAGAGAGTGGGAGGAAGATTAAGTCGCTTCTCCAAGATCTGGGCCTTGACGATTTCGGATTCCTGGGTGCTGAGTATAATTCAGCAGGGCTACAGAATACGGTTCCAAGAACTACCGGAAAGACATCGTTTCCTCCCATTTAGGCCCCCGGCAACCCAGGAAGGATTAAAACTAATGAGAGATTATGTCTCTCAGCTTTTACAGAAAGAAGCCATCGAGCCTGTGCCAGTAACAGAACATCGAAAGGGCTTCTATTCAAACCTATTCCTAGTAAAGAAAGCTTCAGGATCAATGAGACCAGTGCTGGATCTCAGAAACCTGAATTGTTACGTTTTCAATCAGAGATTCAAAATGGAGTCTCTGGCCTCCATCATACAAGCAGTAAAGAGGCAGTCATGGTTGGTCAGTATCGATCTAAAAGATGCCTACTTACATGTCCCAATTCATCACAGCTACAGGAAATATCTACGCTTCATGGTAGAAAGAGACCACTATCAATTCACAAGCCTACCGTTCGGGCTATCACAGTCTCCAAGGATATTTACAAAGATTCTCATAGCATTAGTCGCAGAGATCAGAAAGAAAGGCATACAGATCTATCATTACTTGGACGATATACTAATAGTAGCCAAGTCAAAGATCCTGGCAGAACAACAGACCAGGGTAGTAACCACAATTCTTCAGGACCACGGATGGCTCATCAATCGAGAGAAAAGCAATCTCGAGCCAAGCCAGGAAATCGTCTACCTAGGGGCATTGTTTCGAACCCAGGTGAACGAGGTAAAACTACCAAAAGAAAGACAACTCAAGATAATTCAGGCCGTTCAACATTTAATACAAAATCCTCGAGCGTCAGTACGCTCAATAATGAGGGTGTTGGGTCTAATGGCGGCAACAGTTTTTTTTACAAGGTGGTCAAGATGGCACATGAGATTACTGCAGCACTTTCTTCTGTCCAAGGTCAGAATACCTCACCAAAGTATGAACAAAATACTGTTCGTGCCAGCATCAATACGGAAGGATCTGAGATGGTGGTGCGAGCAGAAGAACTTAGACAAGGGGTTTCTATTGGAACAACCAAGCTTCCTCTCGATAACAACAGACGCATCCGCAACTGGATGGGGGGCCCTCTTTCAGGACCGCTTCGCCCAGGGGAAGTGGCAGAGAAGGGGAGAGTCCGCAAATCTGCTAGAATTAAGAGCGGTAAAAATGGCTCTGGAGGAATTCCAGGGTGCTCTGAAAAATCAACACGTGCTAATCAGAAGCGACAATATGACCACGGTGACATATATACGGAAGCAGGGAGGCACAAGAAGCAAAGTTCTCCTCGAAGAGGTGAGGGGGATCTTTTTATGGGCAGAGAAAAATCTGGTACACTTATCAGCCCTACACCTGGCGGGAGCAGAGAATATTCAGGCGGATTATCTGAGCCGTCAGGAAGTACATCCAGGGGAATGGAGCCTACATCCTCAAGTATTCAAGGACCTGACAAAGAAATGGGGGCAGCCGACAATAGATCTTATGGCAAACCATCAAAACAAAAAATGTCGGCAGTTCTACAGCCGTTTTCCGTGTCCAAAGACCTTGGCGGTGGATGCGCTGCAGCAGGATTGGAGTTCGGGGCTTCTATATGTTTTTCCCCCAATACCATTGATATGGAGAGTCCTGCAAAAAATTCAGAGTCAGAGAGCGAATGTTATCGCAATATTACCAGACTGGCCAAGAAGGCCTTGGTACCCACTGTTGCTATCCCTGACAGCCGAACCACCAGTACAATTGCAATACCTACCGAATCTCTTATCTCAGGGTCCAATATTATACCAGGACTATTCCAATCTCAAATTGATGGCTTGGAGGTTGAGAGGGAGCGGCTGAGAAGCATAGGGTGCCAGGAGGAAATGATAGACTTTCTATTAAAATCAAGAAAGCCGTCCACATCCAGTAAATACTATAAAATATGGAAACATTTTGCAGATTTCTCATACCAACAGGGCCTGAGGCCGCTACAATCAACCATAGCTAATATTGTAGGTTTCTTGTTTACTGGATTTAAGAAGAACCTGAGTAGTAGTACCTTAAAAGGTCAAATCTCAGCCCTTTCAGCAATTATGGGAAAAAATTGGGCGTTGGAACCAATAGTGAAAAGATGCTTTGCAGCAATGATAAGGATCAACCCAAGATCCTTTTCAAGGCCTCCACCATGGAATCTTCCATTGGTGCTACAGGTACTGACAGAAGCACCATTTGAACCATTAGAGCGAATATCCTTATGGCTTCTTACAATCAAAGTCATTTTCCTGGTAGCAATTACCTCAGCATGCCGAGTAGGAGAAATTGGAGCATTATCCGTAAAAGAACCTCATATTCAGTTCTTTGATAATAGGGTTAGGCTGAGACCAGCGTTTCAGTTTTTACCAAAAGTATTGTCAGAATTTCATTTAGATCTGGAAGTGACGTTACCCTCGTTTTATCCTAAGCCTAAGTCCGAGGTGGAAAAGAAGTGGCACTCCTTAGACGTTGTGAGAGCTCTAGAAATTTATATAAACAGAACAAAAAAGATAAAGTCTGATCATCTTTTCGTTGTTCCTGGTGGCTATAGGAAGGGGCAAGCTCCAAGTAAGAAAACAATCAGCAGCTGGATTGTGACTTGTATGCGTAGAGCACACCAGATAAGAGGCATAAAGATCCCTGAGGGTTTGAAGGCACATTCTACCAGAGCATTAGCCTGTTCCTGGGCAATGGAAGCAAGAGCATCTAAGGACCTCGTATGTAAGACGGCAAAGTGGTCCTCCATAAAAACCTTTGTACGGCACTACAAACTTGACGTGATGGCCGCAGGGGACGCGAAATTTGGACATAGTCCTGCAGTCTGTGTTAGCCGACATAAAATAAACATTGTGTGTTGAACATATATAGTGCCCGCCCATTATTTAGCTTTGGTATATCCCATTTTGGGGACATGCTGCCATGGTGACCTGGGGAAAACAGGAAATCAAATCATACTCACCGAGATTTCTGTTTCCCAGTCACTATCATGGCAGCAGTCACCAAAATGCCCTTCCCTAAGAGTTTCTTATTTAATCGGAGTTGAGCATGTTAAGCTTGGAAAGAAGACAAGGTATAGTTGGGGGAGGGTACCTTTATACCTTAAGGCTTTTTAACTTCCTGTCTATAGGATCTATGGGGGATTAACCCATTTTGGTGACTGCTGCCATGAAAGTGACTGGGAAACAGAAATCTCGGTGAGTATGATTTGATTTCCTGTTTTCTCTTTCCATTTCTTCTTCTCTTTTTTTTCTATTTTTGGACTGTATATTCTAGAGCTAGAGATGGGGAAATTAGTTACAAACATGCTGAATTTACATAGAAGTGTGCCATCTTCTAGCTAAAGAATGCGTGAAAGGTTCTGAGTTGTTTTAAATAGATGTTTAATGGACGATTGTCAAAGGCACAATCCACACTCAAGCTCTTAAATGGATTCACCTGTGAGCTGACCCAATCAGCACCGATTAGCTGCCTCTTGATTGCGTTCAGGTGAGCAGATCTAATCAGCTCTGATTACCTGTCTTGATCAGCTGTGTTGTAGGTGCAAGTTTTAAAACTCACTGCAAGTTTATACACTCACATTAATAGAGCTGTGCAGAATTTCAAGCCAAATATAAAGTTTATACTTAAAGGGTATGTACACTGGAATTTTTTTTTTTTTTTTTTTAAATTTCCCCTTAAATAAAACTATTTTTTATCCCAACTAAATTAAAACTATAATATATTACAACTTCATCACTGTAACTTTTTTTTTTTTAATCTGCCCCCTATTTCATTAAATATCCAATCTGAAACATCTTACGTTTTAGCATTTCTGTAAGCAGTTTTGCTGTAGCTGGAGTGATTTGACATTTGGTGTGCTGTATGCAGTTTTGACAGTTGGTATGTGAGAAAATAGTCCGGTCAGTGGTCAGATCCTGAGCAAAAAAATTACTGTATTGAAGGCATGCAACAGAACACACACACCTCAGAGTAAGTGCTACTTTCATGTATTTATTTATAGATTAAGATGATGCAAAGTTATTTTTTCAGTATACATACACTTTAAGTTTTCCCTTTACAGTTAGATTTTCTATTTAGAAATTACATACAGTTTCAACCCTCCTACATCTTTCTATGCCATGTAGGATGGCCACATATGCAAAAAAAAAACCTGCTCCCTACTTAAATTAGAAGAAAAAAAAGTTACCGTTATGAGGCCACCCACCCTGCCTGGACAAATGTTTCCTTTCTGTGTCCTAGTTAAATTATGAGAATCCATCACTCTAAGTGAAAAGCAAACTAAACCATAACAATAAAATGTGTTTAGAACAGAAACATTCAGACAAAACCTATTTGCTGCATGACTACATTAGGAAAAATCGGCAGTAGCAGAACTGTCTAAATCTCCATATAAAACCTTCTCTGAACATCCTTTAATGCCATTTTGACAAGATACTAACAGCATTTTTCTTGAAACACCACAGTAATCCAACCTTTCTCTAGTTTATACTGTTGAAAAGCGTTCCGGCTCTGCTGCTATTTACAGAGAATGCAGCTCCAATTTTGTCTCCACTGCAGTAAACATTTTTAGAGCAAGCAAGGAGCATGCATTATTTATACTCGATTCAAGCTGTCGCTACATCAGCAGCAAACATAACATGCTAATCTGTAAAACTACTATGTTTCATAGTAAAAATGACATCCTGTGTGTGATGCCCAATTTAAGTCTATAATCGTAAAGAGTTTTATTCCTTTTTTCTTCTGCTGCATAATAGTTTACAGGCCAACCAGCCGGGAAAACATTTAACATCATGAAGCTAACAGTATAAACAACCAGAACCAAAAAGACAGCAGAGTTGCTCTTTGCTCTGTACAAAACAAGGGTAATTTACATCCTTATAATCGTTGCTTAGCTATGTCATCTGTGTCATTATACCCTGTATTTTAGAGGTCTCCTTTCAATGATATGTATAATCTATGATACTATGCTGCTTTCTGCTTTTATACAATCATGGAATTGATGATTTCTTCTATTTGATAACAGTGGCCACATACATTGTTTGTTAAATACATGGATATCTCGGTGAGTATGATTTGATTTCCTGTTTTTGCTCCCATAGAGACACCTCTTTTTTTGTAAATAGTAGACCTTGTTGAACAAAAAGTAATTAGTCTGTAAAAGAAAAGACGGTGACCTTATAATAAAACATTTTTGTGGTTCCGGGTACATATCGACTCTAGACCGATATTGTGTGGGATGGAATTGTAATCTTCCTCCCATGTAATGTGGGGAGTGCTTAGATCTTTTCTTACCTTTCCCTCTCTCCTCCGATGCCTGGCCCGGCCTTCTGCTTGCAAGACACTGCAAGCAGGGGACGGGACCGGTAGCTGCGTCCGTGATTGGCTGAGGGGCAGGAGGCAGAGTCCTATATGGACTCTGTTATCCTCCTGGTGGGCAGTTTTTGGAACTTTGGGGGGGACTACAGGAGAACTATATGGAGCTGGGATGTGAGGTAAGGATTTTATTACACTACATGGTGGGGCCATTGTAATACAATCCTTACCTCACATCCCACTCCATATAGTTTCCCTGTAGTCCCCCCCCAAGAGTTCCAAAACTGCCCACCAGGATGTAACAGTCCCTATAGACTCTGCTCCTGCCCCCACGCCAATCACGGACGCAGCTACCGTCCTCCCGTCCCCTGCTTGCAGTGTCTTGCAGCAGAAGGCGGGCCCAGGCATCGGGGAGAGAGGGAAAGGAAGAAAAGATCTAAGCACTCCCCACATTACATGGGAGGAAGATTACAATTCCATCCCAACAACTATCGGTCTAGAGTCGATATGTCCCCGGAACCACAAAAATGTTTTATTATAAGGTCACCGTCTTTTCTTTTACAGACTAATTACTTTTTGTTCAACAAGTCTACTATTACAAAAAAAGTGTCTCTATGGGGCCAAAAACAGGAAAAATCAATCTACTCACCGAGATTTCTGTTTCCCGTCACTATCATGGCAGCAGTCACCAAAATGGGGTAATCCCCATAGATTCCTATGACAGGAGTTAAAAAAGCCTTAAGTATAAGGACCCTCCCCCACTTCTACCTTGTCTTCTTTCCAACTAACATGCTCAACTCCGATTAATAAGAAACTCTTAGGGAAGGGCATTTTTGGTGACTGCTGCCATGATAGTGACTGGGAAACAGAAATCTCGGTGAGTATGATTTGATTTCCTGTTTTCCCCAGGTCACCCATGGCAGCATGTCCCCAAAATGGGATATACCAAAGCTAAATAATGGGCGGGCACTATATATGTTCAACACACCAATGTTTATTTTATGTCGGCTAACACAGACTGCAGGACTTTATGTCCAAATTTCGCGTCCCCTGCGGCCATCACGTCAAGTTTGTAGTGGCAGTACAAAGGTTTATGGAGGACCCTTTGCCGTCTTACATACGCGTGTCCTTTAGATGCTCTTGCTTCCATTGCCCAAACAGGCTAATGCTCTGGTAGAAGTGCCTTCAAACCCTCAGGGACTTTATGCCTCTTATCTGTTGGCTCTACTACGGATACAATCACAATCCGCTGCTGATTGTTTTCTTACTTGGAGCTTGCCCCTAATCCTATAGCCACCAGGAACAAACGAAAGATATCAGACTTTCTTATCTTTTTTGTTCTGTTTATATAATTTCTAGAGCTCTCAACAACTGTCTGAGTGCACTTCTTTTCCACCTCGGCTTAGGCTTAGGATAAAACGAGGGTAACGTCCACTTCCAGATCAAATGAAATTCTGACAATACTTTTGGTAAAAACTGAAACGCGGTCTCAGCCTAACCCTATTATCAAAGAACTGAATATGAGGTTCTTTTACGGATAATGCTCCAATTTCGCCTACTCGGCATGCTGAGGTAATTGCTACCAGGAAAATGACGTTGATTGGTAAGAAGCCATAAGGATATTCGCTCTAATGGTTCAAATGTGCTTCTGTCATGTACCGTAGCACCAATGGAAGATTCCATGGTGGAGGCCTTGAAAGATCTTGGTTGATCCTTATCATTGCTGCAAAGAATCTTTTCACTATTGGTTCCAACGCCCAATTTTTTCCCATAATTCTGAAAGGGCTGAGATTTGACCTCTTAAGGTACTACTACTCAGGTTCTTCTTAAATCCAGTAAACAAGAAACCTACAATATTAGCTACGGTTGATTGTAGCGGCCTCAGGCCTGTTGGTATGAGAATCTCTGCAAAATGTTTCCATATTTTATAGTATTTACTGGATGTGGACAGCTTTCTTGATTTTAATAGAAAGTCTATCATTTCCTCCTGGCACCCTATGCTTCTCAGCCGCTCCCTCAACGACTCCAGCCATCATTTGAGATTGGAATAGTCCTGGTATAATTTGGACCCTGAGATAAGAGATTCGGTAGGTATTGCAATTGTACTGGTGGTGTCGGCTGTCAGGGATAGCAACAGTGGGTAACCAAGCCTTCTTGGCCAGTCTGGTAATATTCCGATAACATTTCGCTCTCTGACTCTGAATTTTTTGCAGGACTCTCCATATCAATGGTATTGGGGGAAATACATTTAGAAGTCCCGAACTCCAATCTGCTAAGCGCATCCACCGCCAAGTCTTTGGACACGAAAACGGCTTAGAACTGCTGAATTTATTGTTTTGATGGTTTTTGCCATAAGATCTATTGTCGGCTGCCCCCATTTCTTTGTCAGGTCCTTGAAATACTTGAGATTGTAGGCTCCATTCCCCTGGATGTACTTCTCGTCTGACGGCTCAGATAATCCCCTGATATCTCTGCTCCCGCCAGGTGAGGGCTGATAAGTGTACCAGATTTTTTTTCTGCCATAAAAAGATCCCCCTCACCTCTTCGGGAGAACTTTGCTTCTTGTGCCTCCTGCTTCCTCCCGTGCTTCCGTATATATATGTCACCGTGGTCATATTGCCGCTTCTGATTAGCCACGTGTTGATTTTCAGAGCACCCTGGAATTCTTCCAGAGCCATTCTTAACCCTCTTAATTCTAGCAGATTTGCGGACTCTCCCTCTTCTCTGCCACTTCCCCTGGGCGAAGCGGTCCTGAAAGAGGGCCCCACCAGTTGCGGATGCTCTGTTGTTATCGAGAGAGCTTGGTTGTTTCCAATAGAACCCCCTTGTCTAAGTTCTTCTGCTCGCACCACCACTCAATCCTTCCATATTGATGCGGCACGACAGTATTTTGTTCATAACTTTGTGAGGTATTCTGACCCTGGACAGAAGAAAGTGCTGCAGTAATCTCATGTGCCATCTTGACCACCTTGTAAGAAAACTGTTGCCGCCATTAGTACCCACAACCCTCATTATTGAGCGTACTGACGCTCGAGGATTTTGTATTAAATGTTGAACGGCCTTGAATTATCTTGAGTTGCTTTCTTTTTGGTAGTTTACCTCGTTCACCCTGGGTTCTAAACAATGCCCTAGGCGACGATTTCCTGGCTTGGCTCGAGATTGCTTTTTCTCTCGATTATAGCCATACCGTGGTCCTGAAGATTGTGTTGTTACTACCCTGGTCTGTTGTTCTGCCAGGATCTTTGACTTGGCTACTATTAGTATATCGTCCAAGTAATGATGATCTGTATGCCTTTCTTTCTGATCTCTGCGACTAATGCATGAGAATCTTTGTAAATATCCTGGGAGACTGTGATAGCCGCGAACGGTAGGCTTTGGAATTGATAGTGGTCTCTTTTCTACATGAAGCTTAGATATTTCCTGTAGCTGTGATGATTGGGACATGTAAGTAGGCATCTTTTGAGATCCATCTGACCACCATGACTGCCTCTTTAACTGCTTGTATGATGAGCCATAGACTCCATTTTGAATCTCTGATTGTAACTATACAATTCAGTTTCTGAGATCCAGCACTGGTCTCATTGATCCTGAAGCTTCTTTACTAGGATAGGTTTGAATAGAAGCCCTGTCGATGTTCTGTTACTGGCACAGGCTCGATGGCTTCTTTCTTTAAAGCTGAGACTAATCTCTCATTAGTTTTAAAATCCTTCCTGGGTTGCCGGGGGCCTGTGGGAGGAAACAGTTTCTTCCGGTAGTTCTTGGAACCGTATCTGTAGCACTGCTGAATTATACTCAGCACCCAGGAATCCGAAATCGTCAGGCCCGATCTTGAGAGAAGCGACTTAATCTTCCTCCCACTCTCTCCATCTGGACCAGCGTACCCTATTGCTGGGAGGACTGTGTTCCAAACGTCCCTTTTTCGGGCCCTGAAGGCTGCCTTCCGTTTTCCAGGAGCTGGTCTGTTCTGTCCTTCCCCGGCCTATAAAATTTTGAGTCCC